>PVIY010029589.1:0-31875 GCA_004026745.1 Myrmecophaga tridactyla
TGACATGCTTAGTGACCTCCTGCTGTTTTCGTTGCATGTAGATATCTTGATTGGTTCACTTTGGGAGTTGATTTCCGTCAGGCGTCCAGGGCCTTGTGTGTGGGGGGTGGGTGTGCCGCAGGGAGCAGGGCACGGGGCGGGGCACAGCAGTGTGGTGATTCGTTTCAGGGCAGGTGTGGGCGCAGGCTGGGTGTGTTACGCTGGTGCTTGTGAGCGTGGGTGCCCAGCGGCCAGGGAGGACGTGGCTGTGAGGGTGCACTGGTCTGGGGGGCGTAACCCTGGTGTGTGCTAGGCTCTTTGTGCGCGTGCCTAGAGATGTGGCAGCAGCTCAGCGCTGTGCCTTCATGTGTGGATGACAGGTGTGACCCTGCAGCACGGGTCAGCACGTTCTCAGAGCTGGGAAGCGTGACTGAGGGCCGTGCACATGCCTGGTCTAGGACTGCCATAAAGTGACGTTCCCAGAGCTGAAGGACGTGATTGGGGGTCCACGTGCATGCGCGGGTCTAGGAGTGCCGTAAACTGACGTGCAGAGCTCGGGGCGGCGGGGTGAGACTGTGCGACAGTATAGGTGGGGGGGTTAGCCTCGGTATGGAGGTTAGTGCCCATAGCCTTTATGCGCTGGCAACAGCCTGTAGGGAGCAGGAAGAGGGAGGCAGTGCTCAGGAGGGGTGCAGGAGAGCTGGGTTGGGCTGCACTTAGGGTGGGGGGTGTGGGGTGGGTATGCACACTGGGGGCTGGTGAGGCAGAGCGCATAGAGTGCGGGGAATGCGAGCGGGTGACAGGTTTGGGGTGCGTGGGGTGAGTGGCGGGTGGCGGGGCTGTGCTGGTGAGGGTAGTATGTTCAAGGAACGCAGCCTGGCTTGCTTCCTAGTCCCCAGCTCCCGTCCGTGCACTCCTGTGGGCTCCACGCTGCCTGCCGAGGCCAGGGCCCAGCTTTCTGCTTTTCAGGTACTCAGCCGCTGCGGGCAGCCCTGGGTGGTGCAGAAGGGTCTGCTCTCTCAGGGAGTTGCACTCTCGAATCACCATTTCAGTCGCCCTCCCGTCCCTCCGCTAACTTTTCCACGGAGCAGGGCTGAACTCAAGCTTCTCTGTTTGACCATCTTCCTGGAGGTCCCAACCTTCTTTTTTTGCGGTACAGTCTATTTTGATGTGTTTATTTTGTATCTGGAAACTTTCCTGAGTTGATGTTAGCCCTAACATTTACTGTGTGTAAGTATGGATTCTTTAGGGGTTTCTACATATAAATTCATCCCGTCTGTGATCAGAGGTCATATCCTTTCCTTTCCATTTTTAATGTGTTCCATTTCTTATTCTTGCCTAATTGCTCTGGTTAGAACTTCCAAAATTATGTTGAATACAAGTGGGCATCCTTGTCTTGTTTCTGATCTTAAGAGAAAAGCTTCCAGTTTTTCACCACTGAGTATAATGTTAGCTGTGGATTTTTCATTTATAGCTTATATCATGTTGAGAAAGTTCCTTTCTGTTCTTAGTTTATTGTATTTATCACTAAAGTGTGTTAAACTTTTCCAAATTATTTTTTTCCATCAATTGAGATAATCTCATATCTTTTATTTTTTGTCCTTCAAACTATTAGTGTATAGTGGATTACATCGATTGATGTGAAGGTTTCATGTGATAAACCTTCCTGGGATACCCATGGATGAATTGCACTTGTCATTGTCTATAATATGCTGCTAAAATTAGTATTTTTATTATTTTTTAAATAATTGTGATAATATCCATAACATAAACTACCATAAAAATCATCTTAACCATTTAAAAGTGTACAATTCTGTGATATTAAGTATACTAGGAATGTTATGTAATTTTCACCACTATTTGCAGAAGATTTTCATCCCCCTCACTCCTGCCCCTGGTAACCACTATTCCAGCTTTTGGTCTCTGTGAATTTGCTTATTCTATTTATCTCATATAATAGAAATCATGATATTCGTCTTTTCTTCATTTATTTTGTATGTTTGCCTCATGTATCTGGGGGTTCTGTTGTTAGGTTTGTATATGTTTATAATTGTTGTAAGTTCCTTTTTTAAAAGTGAATTTTGGAGTTTAATGAACACCAAAACAGGGATATATTAAGCAAACAAATACTTTTCTAGTCATCAACTTTTGGGACTTAAAGCATCCCTATTACACTGGAGATCCAGCTTGTTCCTGAAGGATGTTCACTATCACAAAAGGTTTTCCCTCTTTGAACTACTCATATTTTGTAGCAGAAACAAAGTTCCACAGACATCCTTCTCCCTTCTGTGTCAAATGTATTCACAAATAGCCTCTTTTCATAGAGTTCAAAAGGAAAACAAACAGCTTTCTTGCGTAACCAGTTGGCCTGTTATTCTCACCCTGGGGTCTGATCTAGTACAAGGATTCAGGGCACCAGATTAAACCAGAAATTTCTAGGATACCAGTGGCTCCTTCACTGATCTTTCTTATGAGGAGATGGATGCCTTTCTACTAGGGAAGGGTCTGAGATTATCGCGCCACTTACAGTCACAGAGAGCGGAGTGGGGAAGAGGGAGAATGAAAAAGCAAAGTGGTAAGAGAAGAATGAGGCTTTCGTGATCGACCCACACCCGGAGGAGAAGTCACACGCGAGTGCTGAGGTTGGTACATGTGACAGTGTTCTTCAGAGGCCATTCTTAAATATCATCTGGCTGAGTCCTGTCTCGGGTCTCATCTGCCAAGTGGAGGTCACAGCGCCTCTGTGGCTTGGTATAGCCCTGCTCTGGGAGAGAAAATCACCTGGATATTTCCAAGTCCAAGAGGGCTCCGCCAGCAATCAAACGCAAGCAGAGAGGAATGGGAGAAGAGGAGAGAACAGTTGGTCACTGAAGTCTTCCTGTGATGGAGAGAGTTTAAAATTTTTTGCACAAATGTGTTAAGAAATGGGAAGATGAACTGTAATACTAAAGACACAAGATATTCCTTCCAGAGGAAGGAAGCAGACCTTGACACAGTGTCAGAGAGTAATGTGCCCAGAGCTGCACAAACTGTGACCTGTCCCTGGAGAGAAACACCCCAGGCAGAATGGAAGCAGTCCCCCTTCTGCTCATCATTTCCTTCGGTAGTTTTAAATATTCCACACCCAGAGTCCTGCAGGAATGAATCACAAGTGTGACATGGGAAGTGAGACAGAGGGCAAGGAGCATTAATAATAATGCTGAACCCGTCAAATTTCTTTATCTCTTCCAAAATTTCCCAGCCAAGTAGTTATTGGTAGGTTGTAATATGATTTGATATGGGGGGGGGTGAAGCTGGGTGGGTGGGTCTCAATAGAAAAATGACTTGGGAAACCAGAATTTAACCATTTCCTCTGTGGGCTGCTGAGTTCTACGGAAATACGTGAAGAGCCTTCAATCTAATCTGTCTCACCGGAAAAGGGAGCAGGAACAAGGGAGAAGATATGGTCAGTGACGTGCATCTCATCACTTGGCGTCTGGAAGAAAGGAAGACGTGGAGACTGCTGGGGGAATGCTGGTCCTGCCTCTTCCCACTGGCCAGATCAGACGCACACAGGTCAGCGTTGCTGCTTCCCTCTGACCCAGGCAGGAAGCCAGGCCCCCATCTCAACGTGAGCACCACCCCCAAGCACGTGTCCTGTCGTGGTCGTGCAAGGTGTTTAAATCGTCTCAGCAGCCACTGTTTTTAATCTAGTGGGTATTGGGATATTTACTGTCTTGGAAACTGTTATAAGTTCTTAATGGGTTGACATTTTACCAATATATAATGTCTTCTTTGTCTCTTGTAACCCTTGATTTAAAGTCTCTTTTGACTGACGGTAATATAGCCACCCTGCTCTCCTTTGGCTGATAATTGCCTAAAATATCTTTTGCCAACCACTGTGTGTCTTTATGTCTAAAGTGAGTCCCTTGTACATAATATATAGGTAGATCATGTTTTTTCTTAATCCATTTTGCCCATCTCTGCCTTTTATTTAGAAAGGTTTAATTCATTAGTACTTATAATAATTACTGGTAAATAATTTATGCCCCCAGTGTTGGTTTCAAAGGATTTATATACCCTAGAAAAGCCATGTTTTAGCCCTAATCCCACTTTTAAAGACAGCTGTTTCTTCTAATCCCTAGTCAGTACTGTATGTTGGAAACTTTTATTAGATTATCTCAATGGAGATGTGACTCAATCAAGTGTGGGGATTAAACTCGATTAGGCAGAGACATGTCTCCACCCATTCCAGGTGGGCCTTGATTAGTTTTCTGGAATCCTCTAAAAGAGGAGACACTTTTTGAAGAGAATGCCTTTTGAGAATGACGAGAAAGCTACAGCAGAGCTGATCAGAGCCATGAGGCTGAGAGAACCACAATGGCCACAGCCAGAGACCTTTGGAGATTCTAGGAGAGCAAAGAAGGATGATAGAACGCTGCAGAGCCACGAAGCAGAGAGCGACCGGTCAGCGACTTCTGGAGATGCAGAAAGAAACACCTCCTGGGGAGCTTCAAGAAACAAGAACCCAAAAGAGAAAGCTAGCCGACTTTGCCATGTGCCCTTCCAGCTGAGAGAGAAACCCTGAACTTCATCAGCCTTCTTGAACCAAGGCATCTTTCCCTGGATGCCTTGGATTGGACATTTCTATAGACTTGCTTTAATTGGGACATCTCCACAGCCTAAAAACTGTTAACTTGCAACTTATTAAATTCCCCTTTTAAAAAACCATTCCATTTCTGGTATATTGCATTCCAGCAGCAAGCAAAGTAGAACACCCACCATTTAATGATTTCTTGTGTGTGTCTTATATGCTTTTTGTTCCTTAGTTTCTCTGTTACTGTCCTTTTTATATTTCATTGACATTTTTTTGTAGTGTACTGTTTTGATACTCTTTGTTTTCCTTTTCAGAATAGTTTTAAAATTATTTTTTAGTGGTTATCCAGTGGCTTATATTAACATCTTAAGCTTTTAACAACCAACAATGAATAATATAAACTTAGTATCAATAGTATAGAAACGCTCTGGTCCTATACATCTCTGTTCCTACCCCTTTATATTGTTCTTAGATTTAACATCTTTACACATTTTGTGCTCATTAACATAGATTTATACTTTTTTTTTAATGCTTTTGTCTTTTAAGTCATCTGGGAAAAAAGAGGAATTACAAACTTAATTTTATATTTATGTATGTAGTTACTTTTACCAGTGTTTTTATTTCTTCTTATGGCTCAGAGTTACTATGTAATGTCCCCTTACTCATGTTTCTTTTAGGACAGGACCATTATAATGAATTCCCTGAGGAGTTGTTATTCTGAGATATATTAATTTCTCCTTCATTCTTGAAGGATAATGTGGCCTGATATATAATTCTCGGTTGTCAGTTTTTTTTCTTTGAATAGTTTGTCATCCTACTGTCAGCTGGTCTCTATTTTCTAATGAGAAATCCTGCTGTCACTCTCATTGAGGATGACTAGATGGCAAGCCACTTCTATTTTGCTGTTTTCAAACTTTCTCTGTCTTTGGGTATGAAAATTTGACTGCAGTGTGTCTCAGTATAGACCTCTTAATTTTATCCCAGTTTGCGTTTGTGGAGCCTCTTAGATGTGCCCATTCCTACCTTTCTTCAGATTGGGGAAGTTTCAGCCATTCTTGCTCAAATAACTTTTTCTGCCCCCTTTTCTCTCTGTTCTTCTACCACTGCTATGATGCTTGTGTTTGCTTGATGTTGTTTATTTTTCTTCTTTTTTTTCTCTTGTGCTCCTACAATGGATATTTCAGTTGCCTAATCTTCAAATTTGCTGATCGTTTCTTCTACTTGCTAAAATCTGCCATTGAACCTCTCCAATGAATTTTTCACTTCAGCTGTTGTATTTTTCAGCTACAGAATTTTTGGGTTCCTTTTTATAATTTCTGACTCATTCTTAAAGTTCATTATTGGCTCCTACCTTGTTCTCCTGATACGCCTTAGTTTTCTGTCCATACATTGTTATTAGTTTTGTTTAAAGTCATTCATGTTTTAAAGAAATGTAAGAAAAAATCTTAACATTTACCCATATAGTTGCATTGCTAGTGTTTTTCATTCCTTTGTGTATACCCAGATTTCCATCTTATATCATTTTCCTTCTGTCTGGAGGACTTATTTTAACCTTTCTTGTAATGTGGGTTTTCTGGCGACTAATTCTTTCCATATTACACGTGTCTATTTCACCTGTACTTTTGAAAGCTATTTTTGCTAAGTAAGAATTCTAGATTGCCAGTTTGTTTTATATCATCGCTTTATTGAAGCTGTTCCACTTTCTTTCTTGCATTATTTCTAGCAAGACTGTGCCCTAATCTTTATCTTTGTTTTGTTGTACATAGCAGGCTTTTTTTTTCCTTCTGTTTTTATGATTTTTTCTTATCTCTGGTTTTATATTTTTCATTTCAGACATTGCAGTTTTCATCTACAGAAGTTAGATTTGGACCTTCTTTAAATCACCAATTCCTTTACTTAACTTTCTGAACATATGGACTACAAATTAACTGTTCTAATGTCTTTGTATGCTAATTTTAACATCTTTGTCAGTACTGGATCAGTTTCAGTTGTTCACCTAATGATGGGTTGCCTTTTTTCTGGCTTGGTAATCTGACATTGGATTTCAGATACTTTGGATTTTACTTTGTTGGGTACTATACAATTTTATATTCTTATAACTCTTAAGTTTTTCCCTTGGATGAAAATATTTTGTTTTTTTGGGTCTTGCTTTTACGAATTGTTAGTTGTGTCTGGAGCAGTGCTCAATTTAGGCAAGACCTTACTGCGTATTCTACCTAGCGGTCCTTCAGTTATTAGCTTTTTCAGCCTTACTGGTTGGGACTGGTGCTCTTCCTGTCCCTGTGTGAGCACCAGGTGCTAGTTACCTTTAATCTTCTAAAAGACTGTTTCCCTCTGGCCTTGCATAATTTCTTCATGTGTGTGAACTCCTAGTGTTTCCACAGGCATGGACTCAGGGCTGGACTACCTGAGCGTCAGGGCGTACCTTCTGCAGCCCTCTGGGGTTTAGTCTCTGCACAGCTCTCTCCACTCTAGGCTTCTGTCCTGTGGACTCCAGCTGCCCTGTTCTCCCTGGACTCTCAGTCCTGTCTCCTCAAGTCAGGAAATCTGCCTGACTCTGCATCTGTTCCCTTCCGTTACTTCACGGCATGGAAATTCTCTCAAGTCAGTAAGCTAGGACAGCCACAGGCCTCTCGTTGTTTTCTTCCCCTTCTCTCAGGGATCCCTGCCGTTCATGCTCGGGTCTAATGCCTTGAAAACCATTGTTTAATTTTATTCTGTCTTGGTTCTTGTTTGTTTCTGACAGAAGGTGACTCTTATCTTTGTCTGTCTTGACCAGAAGTGGAACTCCTCCATCTGTACTTTTGCTTTTGTCCCATCTGTATCATATCTGAAATGCGTTTTTTTGTAGAGAGCACATAGTTAGATCACATTTAAAAAAAAAAATCCATTTTCAGATTCTGCCTTTTAATTGGTGTGTTTAAATCATTTATACTTATTGTAATTATTACTTTGGATTAGGTCTACTATTTTATTGTCTTCTCTTTCCTGGGTTTTTCTTTCTTGTTTTCCCTTTACTATTTCCTTTAGGGTTAGTTAAATATTTGTTTGCATCCCATTTGAAATGACCTATTATCATTATTATATATATTTTTTACTATATCTCTTTATGTAGTTCTTTTCAGTGGTTGATCTAGAAAGTACATAATTTGTAGTTTTTCTTTTAGCTTTCCTTCATGTGAAAATGTCTTGATTTCACCTTCATTTCTGAAGGATAAGAAATCTGAGTTGGTCATTATTTTCTGTTTTCCCAGCACTTAAAATAAAGGTTGTGCCACTTCCTTCTGCCTCCACGGTTTCTCTTGAGAAATCTGCAGCTATTCAGATGGTCCCCTGTACATGGTGGTTATTTTTATTCCTGGCTCCTTTCAAGAGTTTTCCCTCAGTTTCCTGAGTGTATAGGTTTATGTTTTTTTGTCTACCTTGGAAGTTTGCCAGCTATTTAATTCTTCAAGAATTTTATGAACTCCACTGTTGATGTTTTGGAGGCTTTATGGAACACAGAAGGCCATGCTCTTAATGTGAGTCCAGTACTGTGGGTGTAGACCTGTTGTGGATGGGACCTTTTGATTAGGTTATTTCAGTTGAGCTGTGCTCTAGGGGGGTCTTAATCCTCTTACTGGAGTCTTTTATAAGACAATGAAATAGAGAGAAATATGTAGACAACGGATAAAAGGACATAGAAAACCACAGATGGAGTAGCCAGAAGCTGAAAGCAACTAAATAAGGGAGAGAAGGCCCATAGATGCCACGGTGTGCCCAGCCGTATGCCCGCGTCCATGGTCACCTGTTGATACCTGACTTGGGCATTTTTAGGGGCTCAGAACTGTAAACTTGTAAACTGGGAAAAATCCCCACTGTTAAAAGTCAGCGCATTTCTGGTATATTGCATTTAGGCAGCTTTAGCAAACTAGCACATCCATACTTTCTCATTTCCTTCTGGGGCAGTGACATGAATGATAGACCTTTAGTTGCTGCCACCCAGGTTAACCAAGGGTCTGTCCACGTTTTAAAATCTCTTATTTCTTTGTTGTTTGGATTGAATAATTTCTGTTGCCCTTCAAGTTCACTGAATGTCCCCTTTGTCATTTCCCTTCTGATAGTGAATATGTCCAGTCAGTTTTCTATCTTACATTTGTTTTTTCTTTATATCTTCTATTTCTCTAATGAGTTGTTCTACTTTAACATTTGTTTAAAGATGTTAGTGATCGCATCTTGGCACTGGCGTCTGTCTTTTCCTGTGGAATTTTCGTAGTTCTTTGTGTGCCGAGTAAACGTGGGTGATATCCTTGATGTGTGAGACTCTGGGTCTTTTCAGGTCGCCTGGAGACTGCTGGTCCTCTTGCTCTGGCAGTCAGTTCGCCTGGTTAAGCTCGCGCTGTGAGCTCTAAACCACCTCCTGCAGGCTGCGGGTCCAGTGTCACTTCTGTCTTCAGGGTTTTGGAGTACTTTGGAGGACCTGAGCACGCATCACCTGGGGTCAGCCTGGGCTCTGGGCACAGTCTGCCCTCACAGACTCAGTGCTCTTTAGGGGCAGATGCATGCATGGGTCAGCGAGGCTGAGCACTGGAATTCAAAGTCCACTTCCAAAGCCTCCTCGTGACATTCTCGTCCTTTCTTGCCCTGGACCTCATCTTTTCAGACCTCTGGGCAGAAAGTTGGGGCCTGGTTAACCTGCTCTGGCCTGCCATGGGCTTTTATGTCTGCATGCAGTGGGAGGACAAAAAGAAACAAGCAGTGGGGGGCCCTGCTCTCCTGGGAAGTGTCCCCCGTCATAGCTGTCACTCCTGTTGGCCTCTGTTCCTGCTGGTCCAATGCTACGGCCTGGGCCATATGAGAACGGTGGAAGAGCCACACCAGAGGGTTTCCGTGCCTGCTCTGAGCTTTAGATCCCCTTCTCACTCCTGTGGCCAGAAGCAGTCGTCTCTCTTGGACTGTTCTCTGCACCACGGCACTCACTGCCAGGTTACTGGCTGTGCTGTGTTCAGACTGGGAAGTGCTGGAGGAAAAGAAAGTGAGGAGCACAGTCCTGATTTGGTGGTACTTTTCCCCTTTCCACCTATTGCTACTTCCTTCTCAGTCTTCAGGTAGCTGCTTCCTGAGTTCTGTGGGTTTTCTGACTGTGTTCACTGGAGAGATGGCCAGGTGTGCTCACCTAACCTCCCTTCCCTTCTTGGTGGGCAGCGTCGCTTGCAGCTGCTGGTGCAGGTGGGATGAGCAGCGTCAGCAGCTCCCGTGGTTCGTGTCTGTAGCCTGGTGTGCGGGGCAGTTGGCTAGATGCAGACCAGGAGGGACGAAAGGGCTTGAAAATTTCATTGTGCTTAGTTTCCTGAGGAGAGGGCAGCGCTGTGCAGGGCCACGTGGGAAAAACACCAGGGGAGGCTGCAAGGCAGAGCGCAGGTGGGAATGAGAAAATGTCTTTGCTGTGATTTCTGTAGGAATTGTCCAAGCGGGAGGCAGAGCATTACCCAGCATGGGATTGGCCGGCTCTGTTTGAAAATGCTGTCCCTGCAGCTGGGGCCACAATAGTCTAGGGTTATTCTAGGAGTAACACCTGTCCCATTGGGAGCCCAGAGAGGTTACACCATTAACGTAGAAAAGCCAGAAGCTGTGGTCAGCGTCCTCCTCCTCAGGCTCTGCGCCCTGCCCTTTGTAGCTCAGGGTTTTGCTATTTCCAGTAACTCCATCGAGAAAACCAGTCTTTTTCTTAGAGGTCTCCACTCCCCCTGCTTTCTCCCACAATGCTTCTTGTTGTTTAGGTGGTGGATGTGTTAGCTCAAAATCTTTTTTCTATGAAATCATCTTTTCCTGCTTTCCCTTATGATTTCTTCTTTGACCCGTTGGTTATCTATGAGCGTGTTGTTTCATTTCATTTTCACATACTTGTGAATTTCTCAAATCTCCTTCTGTTATTGAGTATTCATTTCATTCCATTGTGGTCAAAAAACATACTTTATATTATTTCCATCTTTTAAAATGTATTCCCGTGGCTGTTGTGGAGAATGCCCCCGTGTCTACTTTTGTGGGTGGAGAGCGCTGCAGGGCTTAGCTTACAGTGTTGGCCCATCTTTCTGCCTGACTTTCTGTTATTGAAGTCTCTAACTGGTGCTGTTGAGTCCTGTTTCTCCTTTCAAGTCTGTCATTTTATCAAGGCTGTCCCCAGCTGGGGAGGTGCTGGGGACGCAGTAGGGAACTCCCTCCTGTCCTGTGGCCTCCAGAAAGGACTGCTGACCTTGGAATCCATCCTAACCAGGCCTGCGGCGTGCCTGCCAGCACTGCACCACGTCCCCGGCAGCCCCCACCTCCCATTGGCCCTACACCCTGGGGTGGAGTCATGCAGAACTTCTGGTTTCAGACCAGAGTCTGACCCTTTAGTCCAGCTGCTCTGCCATGAGGCCACTGCTGTGCTCAGAACTGAGTGCTTCACTCACAGACCTCATGGTCCAGGACCAGTGGTGCCCCTGGGGAGGGTGGGTGGGGAAGGAGGGTTGGCTGAGGGTGTGACACCCTGGGTGGGGGCCTGAGCAGGGAATGTGCAACAGAGGCCTCCGCTTTGGGGTTGCTTGGTGGGCCATGGGGCCCTGGAACCTGTGCCCTGGGGTGGACAGGTGAGGTATTGCTATGGCCCTTCCAGGCCACCCCTTCCTGTGGCAGGTCATCACCCTAAGAAGACAAACCAGGCAAGAGGCCCCATCTGCTCCGTAGAAGGGCGACCACCTTCCTTGCCCAGAAGCACAGGGGTCTGTACGCTTAGCAGCTGTTGGAGATGCTCCGTTCATGGTTCCTGCCCAGCACAGGCTTCCCAGAGCAGCTGCAGCCTCACCTGGAAGCATCACACGGGCTAAGCCGAAGCTCTTGGGTGCACCTCACCTTTCACTACAGTCCGTGCCCACCCAGGAGCTTAGATGAGGGGGTCATCCATCCAGGAACTGAGATGAGAGGGTCACCCACCCAGGGGCTGAGATGAGGGGGTCATCCATCCAGGAACTGAGATGAGAGAGTCATCCACCCAGGAGCTGAGATGAGAGGGCCATCCACCCAGGAGCTGAGATGAGAGCGTCATGCATCCAAGGAAGTGACGCCCAGAGTGTCTCGTGGAAAGCAGCATCTGGGTCTGCAGTCCTGTCCTGCTGGAGCAGCAGGCCCCATACAGCCTGTTTCCCAGCTCGTGCTTCTTCCTTGTTCTGGTTCTTTGCTGATGACTTCAGGCCTGTGCTGGCTGCCTGGGTGGTAGAGGATAGTGGCTAAGGGCTGGCCCTCTTTGACTGCCCACAAAGCCCTGCAGCAGAGAGCCGAGACCTAGAGGGCGGAAGGACCCTGCTTCTCAAGAGCTAAGTGCACTCCCCCACCACAGCCTCGTCTGTCTACCTGGATCCAGGAGGAGCACAGGAGGACGACGAGGGTCTCTGATGCTGGGCCTGGTCCCTCCTGCCCTGGCCTTGCTGCCTGTCCACGAAGGGGGCTGAGTGGCTGTCCCCCTATCATGAGGCAAAGAGCTCCTCCTTAAAACCATTCAGATGTAAGCAGCTCCTTCTCTTTAAGGACATGCCTAAAAATTCCACCCTTCCTGGAAGAGGCTCTGCCTGGTGGGGACATGGCACACACCAAGGTCACTTTAGTTAACTTATTTATTTCTTTACACATAACTGAAAGTGATGTTACAGTACATAAGTTATTTACAACTGTGCAGTAATGTGTTGCAAAATAAATTATCTAGAAGGCAGCAAAAGTACATTGTGAATGTATATAAAACTGTACAGCGCTTACGGGTACACTTTTTATATGATTATTGGCTCTGTAGTGTTTCAAGTTATGTTCTCAGAAAGAGAAACAAAATGCCCAAGATTAAAGGAAAAAATATACAAACCACGTGGATTTGACTCCATTAAAAACACCAGTGGGAGAGTCCTGGCTCCGCCGGAGTAGCCTCCCCGGTGGGCAGGCGGCCCTCCCTGGCCGGGGCCCAGCCTCGCCTGCCGGCTGCCTCACCTCCCCAGCAGGAGGTCTTTGTCTGTGAGAAGTGGATGTCTTAATTGTTTTTCCTTTAGTTGATCAGAACGGAACAAGAAATTTAAAAAACATATTCCTTTCTGCGACTTGTGAAACGTCTCTGCAGCTGGCTGGAAAACAAGGATGCGAGGGGAGCCGCCATGTCCGCGGGCCTGCGCGGCAGGGAGCGCCAATGCGTCAGGTATCTGGGCGGCAAGGCCCAGTGGTGGGAAGGCTGCCTGTCCTCCCTGCGGCAGCTGGTCTGCCTCCCAGCACCGGTCTGGAGGGGAGGGAGACGTGAGCAAAGTGCAGTTTTTCTCCCCGGGCTTCTTCCCACCCTGGTGGGTCAGATGCTCCCTCCTGTGCGATGCGGGGACTCCGCAGCCAGCGCTGGGGTGTGTGTACGAGCCCGGCCGTCCAGCCACCGTCACGCTGGCAGAAGCACGAAGTCGTCGTTGACGTCCACCATGGGCACGTAGAAGGAGGGCACCTCGTTGACACACAGTGACTTGTGTCCTGCGGGGTCCAGCTCTTGGACCTTAAGCTGCCACTCCATCCGCTGCACCGCGTTCAGTGCCGCGGCCTCGTGCTGCTGCCGCATCAGCAGGCACGTCTGCAGGGGCGAGAGGGCAGGTAAGGGCGAGGCAGCATAAGCACAGGGCTCCCCAGGAAGGGCTGTGAGGCCACCCGCTTTGGTCACCCACGGCAGAGGGGAAGGGGTGGGCAGGCTGGGCCATGCCCATTAGGGTCAGCTGGCCTGACCACCCCAGGTCTTTAAACAGTCTTTGCCCCAAGGAATGACCTGACTCAGCAATACACGCTGATCACCCAGGAAGCTGGTTTATTCACCCTGACTCAGCCTTTCAGGCAACAAAGTATCTTCCCCAAATTTAAAGTTTTGTTTTCATTGTTTTAAATAATGTTGGTTTTATTCACATTTATATTAGTAATTGCGCCTTTTTAATTTGTTTAACTGGTATCCTTTTAAGGAGCATGTTTTAAGTAATTAATATTCAGTAGGTAGAAAGTAAAAGTTTCTTTAAAGCTGAAAACTGAAATAACTGAATCTGATGGTTATCCCCTCCCTAACGTGCACTAAGGACCCAGGGCCCAACTGCGTGTCGACAGCAGGCCGGGCTGCAGTTCAAGGAGAAAAAGTACAAAGAAATTTTAAACTTTAATTTTACCTCTCCAATGGTAATACTGATGTTGTTGTCATTTTGAAACTACTTTTTCTTATGTTACAGGACAGGGAGGGGAATGCAGATGCTTGGAGTTTAAGTTTTCCGGCCTTAACCGTTAGTGGTGTGGTGGCTTCCCACAAAACATGCAGCTACGCAGTGTGGATGCGAGCCCAGCACAGGTAGGTCCCGAGTCCTCGGGCACTTCCTCTAAGACCCCCAGACTCCTCCGTGGACCGCACTGCCCTCTGCTCTGTGGATGCGGCCCGGGCCATTAATTACTCATCAGGTGGATAGCTGATGCGTTTCTGGAATGTTTGAGTGAAAAAATTCATATATATCTTTGCATAATGTTCTTCTTTTTCTTAAATTCAGTCTGAGGTTCTAAAAGTGCTGTGTACATTGACTATGTTTTCACTCACACCCAGCATTTTTATTTCCTCCTTTGTAAACTCTTTGTATACCTTGCAATTTCTTCTCTTGTTTTTATTAGTTTTACACTGTAAGAAAATTAGACCTATGTGACTTATTTGCTGTATAGAAGTCTCATTTTAATGTAGTCAAATGATACTTTTTCTTCTTGAAGGACAGCTTTCCCTGCATGCTATTATTCTAGGTTTCATTTAAGGCTTACATATTTGATGATCATCTAGAATCCGCTTTGGTGGAAGGAGTGGGAGGGCGTGGCGTTCGTGAGGCGGCAGACGCTCAGGCCCCACCCTGCACACCGGCCTCCCCTTCTGGAATGCCACTTTGATCATTACTAAATTGAACTTCCGTTCTGTCCGTTGTGCTTTCTGCCCATTCCTAGGCCAGTGCTGTTGTGTGTGAGCTATGTCAGGAGACCCAGACAGACGCTCATAGAAGCGCTGTCCCTGTCTGAGGAGTTGTTCAGTCTTGACTGGGATCCAGGGGCCTTGGGTCCGTCTCTCTCTCTCTCTCCAAGAATCCCTAAGCTTGGATGAGAATGAGCACGGGATGGGGAAGGCTCCCTGCTTACTCTTAACCCCAGGGCAGGTTTTCCCACTAGGCCCTGCCTCGAAGATCTTCTAAGGGGATTTGTAATTGGAAGGTCATTGTTTTTAGTGATTTATGGGTGTTCCAGATGTGCAGCCCTAGCAATGTAAAGAACATGCAGCTTCCTTGGCGCCTCTCTCTACCTCTCTGTCTCCTATGTGTTCTCTGGCCTCCTTCTCAGCCCTTCCAGGGCAGGGCTCAGGAAGGTCTCAGAGCTGGGGCAGCACAGCCATCATGCACACCTGGGCAGTGGGGAGGTGCTCTGAGAAGGCAGGGGTGCACAGGGGGACCCCTGGGTGGGCTGAAAGAGTCTGAAATGGGCCACTCCACACCTGGGATCCAACAGCCTCCCAGCTCAGGTGAGGTCCTAGGAGGAAGGGCAGACACTGACCTTCATCCGGTCGTATTTATCATCCACGTCCTGTAACCAGGAAATGAACTGCCGGGCGTTGAATCGGTCGCGCACTGATTTATTTTCATCGCCCTGTAGAAGGAATCCCATGTGTGTGTGGGGAGGTCATCAGGAAAAGAGAACACAGGTACAGCGGACTCCAGGGCCTGCCTCCCCCGCGTGAAGGCGTCCTCCCCGCTCCGTCCCAGCAGCTTGCGGTGGTGCTGGCTGTGGGCCTCACCCTGGGGGCTGCAGCACTGCCTGCGTGACCCTGACGGGTCTCCACGACACGCAGGAAACAGGCGCTCCCAGAAGGGAGACAGCAAAGGGTGCATGGCACCGTGGCTGATGGCACCTGCTCCTGTCCTTCCATCTGTGAGGTCCCAGGTCCTGCGCTCTCTTCCCGTTGAGCGCTGCGAGGGTGGGAACGTGCTAGCCCAGCGTCTGCACCGACCGTCCTCTGCCATCTGTCTGTGTGCTGCTAACCTGGCTGTGCGTTAGTGCCACGCAGAATGGTTTTACCCAGAAAGGGCTGTGGTCCTCAGACAGGGAGCCTCAGTCACACCACCTCGTTATGAGGAGTGAAAAAACGAGTCCCTTGGTCCTGGTGGGAGTCGGCACAGCTGCCACAGTCAGCTCGGAACAGAGGCTGACATCAGTGTATTCTGGGAGAAATGGTGGCAGCCTAAGCCTTCCCTCTTGGTTTGGCATTCAAAAACAAACCCAGAAAATTACTTTAAAAGGAAACCTGCTGATTTTTGAGATACAAAAAGCAAAAATTTCAGCGCAAAAATTTCAGGAATTTGCAATCCCTGAATTAATCACTTGGTCCTCAAATCAAATATTTCGTTTTATAGCTGACTGATAAATGTCTTGCTTTAAAATTTATCCTCATGTGTATTTCTCACATGTACACTTAACACCTATTTAATAAAAACCAGGCTTTTAACTAACAACCACTAAACCACTGTGTGTTGCCACACACAAACCCGGGTGTCATGCAGAGCCCAGTGGCTGCCAGTCCTTTGGGTTCACCTGGTAGGTGGGGGGAGGTGTAACTAGTTTTTTTTTTGGGGGGGGTCATCTTTCAGGAGAGGCCCAGACATGCACCCCAGCCAGTCCCCAGGGAAGGGGTGAGGAAGAGGAAGGTGGGAGCAGAGCCAGAGCCAGAGCCAGAGCCAGAGCCGGGGCTGTAAATAGGCCAGCAGAGCAAACCACTGTGGGGTTAACTGGGAAAAAGACATATTCCAGCTTGTTCTTAAAAGATCACCCTGGTTCCTGAGCAGTGAATACATTTAGGGAGTAAGAGCCTGAGTGGAGAGTTGGGCAGCAGCGTGAGGTAACAAAAGACAAAGATGCAGCAGTGCTCGGGGTAAAGCAGGGGTGAAGGTGTCGTGGAGACGGGGAGGCAGGGAAGGGGTGCATGCCAGTCCTAAAGCATGGTGGGAAAAGAAGGGGCTGGAAGGAGGAGGGGATGAGTGTATCCGTCAGATGCAGTGAGAGGCTGAGTCACGGTAACCACTGGAAATACACTGGTGTGTGTGCAAATCTAGAATGGACGGGAATGGGGGTGATCAGCTGGAATGCATAATGGAGAAAATGGGAGGCATGAAACTGAGCCAGGGAAAGACAGCTCTGGGGTGTCCTCTGGGTCCTCAGCTCCCTGCTCTCTGCGTGGCAGTGGCTTGGGCCTAGAGCAGAGTGCAGGGTCCCCAGCACCTGCCATGCACTCTCACTACAGGGCTCACCACGGGAGCCTGGCTGGGGGAGGGTTCCAGGCAAAGGGGCAGGGGTCCCGGCAGTGGGGGGCCTGACCTGGCTCTCGAGTGGCATGTTGTAGACCTCTGAGTCCAGCAGCATGGTGCAGGCGCTGAAGGGCACAGCCTGGTTCGCGATGGTTCTTGCCGCACGGCAGTGCACACGGAGGATCTCCTGCTCACAGGACACGATCAGCTTCTCCTGGGGATGAGGGAGTGAGCTGTGTCTGTGTGCCAGCACCTGCCCGCCTGCCCCGCTGTGTGCAGCACCTGCCCACCTGCCCCCTGACTAGGGCCTATGCTCACCCGCTCGATGCTGTGCTGCAGGCGCAGCTTCCCCCGCACGGCCTCCTGCTGCTTGAACAGCTCCTTGAGGGGCTCGGCCAGGGAGGGCGGGGGGGCGATCTGCAGGAAGAGCCAGAGGCAGAGTGAGCAGACCCTCCCGGAGCTCTCCCCACGCTCAGGCGGGACATGGCCACACGGCCCCTCCTCTGAGCACAGAGAACATGTGTACACACCCGGCCCCTCTCAGCAGCTCCCAGGGAACTGCCTCCCACTGGAGACGACGTCAGGGCTTGCAGGCAGGGGCCGGTGATGACGCACCAGCGGAGAGCGCGGCGGCCGTGGGAAGTAAGAGGGCTCCAGGGTGTGAGGTGAAGAGAACAAAGCAAAGTTCAAAAGAGGGGCTGTAGTCTGCTACCTTCATGCAAAAAAGATGATACAGAATCACAAGGGCAGTGCTCACTGGGGACAGTGAAACACAGCAAAGATAAAGCAGAGGCTAAAGAGACTGGTTTGGGGGTGGATGGGAAGGGGGAGCATGGGGAGGAGGGGCCCTCGGGGGTCTACTTTGCATATTGATTGCTCTGAGTCTTGGAACCAGAATATGGTTTCACATACTCCCCAAATAAATAAACCAGCCAGGATGTGGGGGGCCCCAGTGGATACAAACTGTCACCGGGGAGCCAGATTGCCACTCTTTGGTGGCGGGGGTGGGGCTGGGGACTCAGCTGGACACTGTCAGGCTGAAGGCAACAGGTGCCCCATGTCCTGCTGCCCTCTGATGGGGTGAGGCCAGCAGCTCAGATGCCTCTGCATGTGCCCTGGGGATAAACATGGAGGCTTGCCTACTGTGGGCGAAAGAAGGTACAAATGGGCACAGGTGAAGGCTTCTTTCCTTTCTGTGCTGGTGAGACATGCAGAAACGAGCGTGCTGAGTGCCAACGGGCTGTGCCTCTCAGGCCGAGCAGCAACCCTGAGATCGCACACGCAGCCTGGGTCTTGTTCTAAACCCTGCTCTCAGGAAAAGGAACCAGGGCTCCTGGGAGAAGAGGGTGACGCCCATGCTGGGTGGGAAGAAAGGGCAGTGGGGTGGGAACAGGCTGAGGGGGTTGTGTTGGCAGACACAGAGTTCAGTCTGAAGGGCTCCTGAAGGCTGAGGCTGAGCACCTGAGTCTACATGATAAATACCGTGGGGCATCACTCACACAGTCGGTTCCAGCTGATAAAGGGGGTGGGGCAGGCTCACAGTGGTAGGCAGAGGTCTGGGGAGGGGCTGTGCACCTTCCCGGCATGTGCCAACGGCCAAGGGAAAGAGCCACAGACAGCACCTCGGCACCACGTGAGGCCTTCCTACTCCCAAAGCCTGTCCAGTTTAGTTGTGGAATGGCAGACAAGCCCAGCCACACGGACAGGCGACAGAAAGAACAGCTGGTCCCGAAAGAAGGCGACAGACACTGAGCAAAGGAGGAGCCTGGAGGAGGGTCAGCCCCGGGAGAGGCTGGGTAAGGGGTGTGCAGACTGTGCTGTTTTTTAAAAAAGAGTTCAAGATTAAAAACAATACTGATAACATCTAGCTAGTTCTCTTCAGTTGGCAGCTTTGCCCATGACGCCTCCTGCTCTGCCCCTCGGGGAAGTGGGTGTGAGCCCAGGGCCGAGGAGCTGGCGTGGGGCATTTAGGGTCGCAGACCTGTGAAACTCAAAGCCAAGTTGTGGGTATGGACAAGACGCCAATGTTTTAACTTTCTCTGAATTAATCCCTGAAAGAAGTTACAGCGGGGGAAACCTGGAGTGAGTGCCTGCAGAAAGCTGGCCTCCCAGGGCAGCCTTCTGTGCGGAGCCGGGCCTCACTCCCTGCAGTGGTGCTGAAGCCAGCTGCAGGCTCCCCCAAGGGCTCTGAGCAAGGCCCGGGGGGTGGGGGGGCTGCTGCTGTCCTGGGAGCAGCGGTACGGACAGGGCTGGCTTCCCTGGAAATGAGCCCTACACCCCGCAGCCCACCCCCTCCCTGACGCTGACCGGGCTGCTGCGGTCATCAGGAATCCTTCCTGCTGCATTCAGGGACCTGAAGGGAGCTTTGCTTGTAAAACAGATATAAGTCCCAGCAGGAGATAGAGACAAGGCAGGATGTGCAAATGGTATCGACAGTGGCTAGCTCTAGGTGGTAGGATACACTGAATTTTGTCTTTCTCTTTGCTCTATTTCTTTCTCTTTGCTCTATTTCCTAATCTTCCTACAATGATGTTATTGTTTTGTTTCAATAACTGAAATTAAAAAAGGAAAAAAAAAGTACAAAATGATCTTCCCAAATACAAAAGTCTGAGGGCTTATTTTCCTGAAATTAGTAACCCAACCTGTTGTCTGGCTGCAGGCACACAGAGGGGATGAGCCCAGGTCTCAGCAGCCTGCCCTGTCCAGAGATGCTCAGTGGCTGGGGTGGGGTAGAAGCGGCGTTCTACCCCAGCTGCTGTACTGGAAACCCTAGTCCTCACCTGCAGAGAGTGGGAACTTCGTTCTAATCTTGAAGCCCAAGTAAAGCTAACGTGGCCCTTGCAGCTCAGCGGCTTGGTGAGGGCCAAGCCCCAGGGTGGTAAGAGGGGGCACCGCGGGGCCCAGGACCCTGTGTTGACGGGGCGTGGCCCCCACGCTGGCCCTGACAGCAAATTCATCATCCTCTGCCTGCTTTGGGGGAAGAAGCCCAACAAGGCCCTCTCCCAGGGAGACCAATGAGGGGAAGGGCCCAGGTGCTTGGGCAACCAGAGACCTGGGCTCACCCACAGTGGAGGAGAAACTGCGCATGGGGACGTGAAGGCAGGCAGGGCCAAACCCTCCTTGTCCCCATCGGGGATGCACAATGTGGCTGCGGTTCTGGCTGTGGCCTGCCAGGACAAGCTCTACTGAGGAGGACAACTCACCACTGGAATGTGGAGCTTGCTGAGCGGCTTGCCATCCAGGAGGTAGGAGCCGGTGTAGGTGACGTACTCGGCGTAGCACTGCGGGGCCTGGGGTGTGATGTAGCAGAGGATTTTCCGCTTCTCCTCGATTTTCTTCCTGATCTGCAGGTACTCAAAGTAGGGGTTGGACCTGTCACTGTGGTAGGGCTCGATGTCGTCCAGCTTGATGGCGTCCACAATGGCTGCCAGCGTCTGCTGGATCATCTCCCGGGTCTGCTGGGTGGATGTGTGGAGCTGCTGCTGCAGCTGCTGGCTGGAGCGTTGAAACCGGCGTTTGCGGGGGTGCTGGGCCTGGGCGTCGTCCTCCTCGGTGGCACGGCCCTTGGCCCTGGCCGTGGGGGCTGCAGCTGGTGGGAGCTCCTTCTCAGGAGGGCCGAGGTTCTGCTTGCTCTGGCTGGCCAGCATCTGGGCCCGGTTCCTGGTGATGCGCTGCGGGATCTCCTCCACTTTAGGAGGCTTTGGGGCTTCGGCTGTGGGCCTCAGGACTGGTTCTGTAGCTTCTGGCTGGACGCTGCCTGGAGAGGCCTCGGTCTGGGCAGCAGCACTGGCCCCACCCTGATCCTGGGGGCTGGCCCCGCCTGCAGAGTGGGCCTGGGCTGAGGAGTCTGCAGAGGGGGCTTCGGCAGCACAGTGGGGTGTGGCCAGGGCCTCGGCCTCAGCTTCCTCATCTCTGCTCCCCAACTCAGAGGGCTCTGTGGGGGCCGGCACAGGTGCTGAGCTGGAGTCCAGGTCCTCCGGATTGTTCTCTTGGGACCCATCCCTGGTGTCCAGAGTGGCCTCGGGAGGCCCTTCTTCTTCTGGCTCCGCTGAGGGCTCGGGCTCAGTAGAAAGCTGAGCGGACGTTTGAGCAGGCAGAGGCTGTGGCTGCTCCTCATTCGAAGTGGGGGGCTCCCCACTGCTCATGGTCCCGGGGGCTCCTGGAGGGGTAGTTTCTGGAAGAACCACGGGGCTTTCTTCCATCGGTTCTGTTTCAACATCAGAAACATCTTTACTTTGAAGAGGAAGTTCTGGCAGTGAAAACGGCCCTAGGTCCAGGTCGTCTTCGGAGTTTGTGAAAGGATCAGGCCAGGCAACTGGTTCATCCTGGCTGAGGGCAGAGACGCTGTGGCTGTTTTCCAGGAAGTTACTTTCTAGGGACCCCAGAGCCTCCACCTGAGCCACGGTGGCTACACAGGTGGGCTCAGGGGGCACGTCGGAGACCACCTCAGGGAGAGGTTTGCAGTTACTGAAGAAGCTCCCCAGCCTGGAGGGGGAGGCGTAAGGCGCTGGCTCTTGTGGAGCTGAGAGCTCAGCCGCAAGTGCATCGACAACCCCACCTTTGGCGTCCTCGAGTCCTGGGTCAGGGACTGATAACGGGTATGAAATTGGGGAGACGGGGTAAGGGGGCTCCGTGGGGATGAATGGCGCTGGTGCGGCAGGGTGGACGGACTCTGCAGGACAGAAGGGCCGGGGGGACTCAGCAAATCTCTGGGGAGACTTGAGCAGCAGGTCTGGCCCCACAGGCCAGCTGACAGAGCTTTCTGAGGCACCCCCGATGAGGCTGGAAGAAAGGGGCTGCTCGGAGGCCACGGGCTGAGCCCACTCCACGGGGTCCTCTTCGGTGATGACAGTGCTGAACGGACCCTCGTCCAGGGGCTCCAGGTAGTTGGGCTCAGGCGGGATGATGGCGGCAGTGGCCTGCTGGTCCTCCGTGGCGTCCAGATCGGGGGGAAGGGCCCCTTCGATGGAAGGCACCAACAGCTCATCTCTGTGGGAAGGCGAAGACTTTGCTTGTAAACTTGAGAAAACACCTTCTGGTGAGTGTGTGGCATTAACGTTTGCAGGGGTGCAGTGCAGAGTGTCACCTTTGGGCGAGGGGACCCCGTAATCTGGAGAGTAATACCCGGGAGATAAGCATGGGAACTTCTCTGTGGGACCGGGGGGTAAAGGGACCTTCTCTTCTATTAAGTGCTGCACTGGGGAGCCATAGTGGGCTGTGGCAGGAACACTCTGCTGCCTGAAGAGCTTGTCCCCAACGCTGAACTCTTCTTCAGGGGTCCTTCTGATGTCAACAGAGATTGAGCGGTAGAGGTTTGTGGAGAGAGTCCTTGTCGGAGTCTGGCTTGGGTTTTCAGAAAGCCCACCTGACACAGCTGTGAACCTATCGAAGAAGGACGGGGAGCAGGCGCTGGTGGAGGTACTGGAGGCGGGGAGCGCATGCTGGGGGTCGGCGCAGTCGAATATGAGGTCTGTGTAGTCGTCGGCGCTGCACGACGGGGTCCTGGGGGTGTGCATCACCTCCTCGTAGCTGGGGCACGACACCACTGACGCGGGCGTGGGGACCCCTGTGGGCCGGCCCTGGTCTGGTCTTGGAGACGCAGGCAGGGCCTCCTTCATAGGCGGCCCCGCCAACCAGTCCTTGGACTCTGCCACAGGTCCAGGGGCTGTTTTATTTTCGGTAGCTGGTGGAGTGGGAGCCAATGCAATGGATTCTTTGAGCTTTCTGTCTTTAAACTGCAAGTCGGGGCCCATGGGTTTTCTGGCGGGGACCTCCAGGCCCTTCTTCCGTGAGTCCTCCGCTGGCTTCACTCTGTCTTTGAGCTTGGGGTCCCCAGACCTGTGCCTCAGCTTCTCCATCTGCTTCATTCTCTCCTTGTGCCTTTTGTGGCGTTCTTCAATCTCTAGGTCTTTTTGGGAGAGCATTCTCTCAAAGCTTGTCATCATCAGATCGCCATCTCCCAAAAGCTTTTCTCTGGGCCTGCTGCCCTCTTTCTTGGCAGAGTCCTTGGGTGGTGGCACCTTGTCACTGCCATTGCTGATCTTGACTGATTCGCTCTTTTCTTTCTCTTGATTTTCCTTGAATTTCTCCTTCAGCTTAGTTTCACTAAGTTTCAGGTTTTCCTCCTTTGACTTATCTTTAAAAGAATTTGGAGGATTGTCTTTGTCTTTAGCTCCAGACTTTTGTTCATCCTTGTGATGTTTCAAGAACACATCTGTGTGCTTCTCTCTGTGTTTCTCTCTCTCATCCCTCCATTTCTCCCGGTGTTTCTCTCTCCTCTTCTTCTCTTTTAGGATGGTAATGGCACCAGATCCATAAGGCTTCAATTCCTTTTCTATCTTCTTGGAAGGTTCTCTTTCAGAATCATTTTTGTCTTTCTTTTCAGTAGAAAACAATTCAATGGTTTTGTCTAAATCATCATCTAAGTCGGCTTTTGTATTATAGGAAACACCATAAGCTTCGGCTTCTAGGAACTCCTTCTCGTGCTGGCTTGACTCCTTTCGGTTGCTCACGTCCTCACTCTTTTCCTTTTTCTCGGCCTTCTCTCTCTTTGCTCTCTCCCGCTCGTGGCTTTTCTTAGATGAGGAGGAGGAATGTCTGTGCCTTTCTTTTTCCTTCAGCTTCTCCTGGAAGCAGGAATTCTCCCTGGCCTTGTCCTCCAGGGTTTCTGTGGGAGATGCTTCCAGGAGGACACTGAGGCCCGGGTCCTGCCCTCGGTCTGTGAAGCTGTCGGACGAAATCTCGCTGATTTTATCATTGGAGTCTTCTCGATATTCATGAAGGGCTTCTTCTTCCAACTTTTCCAACAGGCTTTTTTCCATCTCGGCACTTTTCAGAGACTTCCTCTCTTTGGAGTGCTCTTTATCAGACTTTTCTTTGTGCTTACTTTTAACCTTGTCTTCAGTAGAGTGCTTCTTTTCAACCTTTTCAGGGAGTTTCTTTTTCTTTTCTTGAATGGAGTCAACTGAAGTTCTGTCCTTCCTGTCCTTATATTTTTCTGTACACTCTTTATCCTTCTTTTCTTTGTGCTTTTCAAAGATTTTTTCCTTCTTGTCTTTCCCCCCTTCAGTGGCTCCTTTTTCCTTCTTCTTTTCTTTGGATTCCTTATCTTTCTGCTTTTCTGAGTGTTGCTTATCAGAGGAGTACTTTCTGTGCTTGTCCAGAGGGAAGGGCTCTTTCCCATCCTCTCTGTCCTGGATGTTGTCTGCCCGCTGCCCTTCGCTGGCCTCTCCGAGTTTGAATCCACTTGCAGTGTAATCATCTTTTTCATCTTCACTTTCATCTGTGAATATATCTGCAATATACCAGCTTTTCTCTTTACCCTTTTTCTCGTCTTTTTTTTCAGAGAAGTCCTCTGAGGTAATTCCAGGGAAAGTCTTTTCCTTTTTTTCTTTAACTTGATCAAGAGAAGTTTTTCTTTCTTTGTCTTTGCTATGTATATCTTTATGCTTTTCCTTAGTATCTTTTTTCTCCTTAAAACACTTATCAAATTCTTTGTCCTTCTGACTTTTTTCGAGGATAGATTTTTCATTTTTGTCTTTGTCACTGGACTTATCTTTATATTTTTCGGATTTTACCTTTTCTCTTTTTTCCTTATCGATTCCGTCTTTTTTATCCTTTTCTTTCACTGAATGGTGCCTCTCCCAGGGCTCCAGGCTCTTCACCAAGTCGGAGTCAGACCTGTCCTTGAAGAAGCCGTCGCAGCCGTACTCCTTCAGGTCCCCCCTGTGCGCCTCCTCAGGCTTAGCGCGGGCGTCCTTCCGCTCTCGGGAGCCCTCGAGGCCGTCCTTCCTGTCCCTGCACAGCTCGCCCGGGTCCTTGTCTTTCCGCTCCTTCGCGCCTTCCCCAGACTCCTTCCTCTTTTTGTCCTTTTCTAACAGATAGCTGGGGATGCTTTTATGTTTTTCAGTCTGGTCTTTTCTCTTTTCAGAGGTTTTATCCAGGTAATCCCTGTCCTTCTTTCTAAAGAAAGAGTCTCTGTCCCCACGTCTATCAGTGAAGTCCCTTTTCTCCCGGTTTTTGCTGTCCCGCTTCTTGTCCTTGGCATCTTCTTTTACTGTCCCCAGGATGAGCTTGGCCACTGAGTCATTTTTAATCTCCCTGTAATCTGTTACTGCAGAGTCCCAACTGTCTTCCCCTTTGAAATCAAAGGACGAGTCTGACAAGTCAGAGAACCACCGCTCTTGCTGGTCATCAGAAAGGCTGAATTTGGTGTCCTCATTCTCCAAAAACTGGTTTTTGTTACAATATTCGTCAAAAGCAGAATCTTCCCTATAAACTTTTTCTTTTCTGAGTTTTTCTTTGTCTTCTTTGAAAGCCTTCTCCTTCTCTTTTGAAATTCTGTCCTCTTTTAAATCACTCTTCTTCTCTAATTTTGAGGGCCTGTCTTTTGACTTTTTCTTCCTTTCCTCTTTGCAGAGTCTCATTTTTTCTTCTTTTGGAGACTTTTCCTTCATCAGCTTCTCCTTTTCTACTTTATTCCAGCGCTCTTTCTCCTCTCGGAAAGACCGGCCGATGTCTTTACTTAGGTCTTTGACTCTCTTTAATGACTTCTCATCTTTGGGGACCTTTATTACCTCATCTTTAAACAGCCACTCTTTTTCTTCTGACTTCAGTTTGCTGAGTCTCTCTTCTCTCTTAAAATGTTCTCGCTCATGCTTTAACACTTTTAACTTACTTTCTGCGGGAATATCATTATCTACAAGCATAGCCTTGTCTGGCTTCTGCTTGGCGTCCTCATATTCGTAAGTAAAACTTTTCAGTTTAAGTTCTTGACTAACTGAGCACTGTCCTTTCTCTTTGTTTTTGTGTTTGTGTTTTGTTTTATGTTTTTTGATAATTTTCCCCTCCTTATCCAGCTTTGGGATGGCACCATCCACACCGGAGTGGAATGAATTCTTTTTCTCCGAGAGCGTGCTCTGGAGGCTGCCCCTCTTCCTGTGCTCCTGCTTCTTTCTGATGGGCTTTGGGGACTCCACGCTGGAGCCCTCGGATGGGTAGTCGGACTCGCTCGTCAGTCTCGTCCTTGTGGAGTCTGAGAGAGAACTGACCTCTGACCAGGCGGGAGAGGAAATCGTTTTCCAGTTGTCTGTCCTCCAGGGCTTGGCATGCTGCTCACTGTGGTTTGGGTGGTGCTTCTGGGAGGCAGAGCTCCCATGAGAGGAAGTGGAGGAAGCCGAGAGGGAGCTGAACAGAGAGGGGTCCTTCAGCACCAGCGGGGACCCCTTGATGCCACCAGAGCTGCTCACCGAGCCCCCGTCATCCCCCTCGCTCTCCAGGGACTCGCTCTCAGACTCAGAGGAGCAGAACTTGTCATTCCTTTTGCCAAACCGAACCTCTTTGCCTTTTGTTTCTTTCTTTCGCTTCTTTTTCACTTTATTTTTTTCTTTCTGCTGCTTGGAACTCGAAGGCTCTCGGGTTTTATTACTGGGCAATATCGCATGAGCCGACAGTCTGAGTTTCTCTCCTGTCCCCACAGCCACACCCACCTCCTCTTCGTCTGATGAGTCCGACAAGATGCGATGAGCAACTTTCTTTGGTGCAATTGTGTTATTTTTAGCATAACTTTTAACCTCCATTTTGGGTATAGAAATAAAACTATTTGATTTAGTTTCTTTTCTGTAGTCTTTTTTTAATAAATGTTTATCATCCACTGGAGGGACTCTGTCTTGCTCGTCGTCTTCATCAAACTCGTACTCGTCCTTCACAGGCGTGGCCGTCTTCTGGGGCTCGGGGTTCTTGGCCTTGTGCTTTAGGCCCTTCTCAAACTCAGAGTCTGTGTTGTTGCCGTCGATGGAGCTGGAAGGTGCAAAGGACGGGGCATCTTCTTCTTCTGAGCTCTCTGTTGGAAAAGGGGAGAGGCATTTCAGAAGGCAGCTTCAAAGCCGGCCCCAGGGCTCTGCATTCTAAGTAGGCTAGGGCCCAAACTCCCTTTTGCTTTCGTCCACTGCCGCTGAAGAAACACTGAGCTTGCCTCGGTTAAACCTCAGGTCAGCCACCAGCAGAAGGAAATCAGAGAAAGGTTTGCTCAAAACTCCTAAGAGGAGGCCCTGTAGGTTTCTTCTGAGAGTGAACGTGCATGAGTCCCCTTCTGCAACCCTCCTGCCCCAGTGGGCTGTGCCCCCGATGCCCTTGTGGCCGGTCTTACCCGTGGAGCTCTCCTCGCTGGACGTGTATGTGCCTTTGCCCAGCAGCAGGTTCACCATTGTGGGCGAGCTGGCGACCTTCAGTGGCGTCTCACCTTTCCTGTTGCTTTGCTGCGGGTTCCCTCCGTACCGTAACAACAACTTCACCACCTTCAAACGAAAGAGCGATGGCTCTGTTAGGGAACAGTCACACCTGGGTGCAGCGCACCCCAGAGCCGGGGCCTAACCTGATAGGGCAGCTGCGACAGAGCTGCTGGCCCGGTTCCCTGCACAGCCAGGGCCCCCCAAGCAGCAGGGGCTGGCGGCCTAGGCACTCCCTGGACAGCAGCAGGGGGTACTGGGGGTAGAAGAGAGGACACAAGACCAAGCCTCCTTAAGCAGGTTTATTTTATGTTTCCATCTATGATGAAAACTAAGGCAGCCTATTCCCCGAGTTTGCAGTGGCTGTGCTCCCCACGCCCAGGACAGCCAAGGTGCTGAACTCAAGTACAAATATTAAATTTGATCTCAACTTTAGGTCTTTATTCTGGCTTGAGATTCAAGTACTGAAATAATTTTTAATAAAATTTAATTTAAGCTCCCATCACTTACATAATTTGTTTCTTTCCCTCAGTATATTTACACCTTCCATCATGTTCACCAGTACAGAGCTTTCCATGTGGAACAATGTCCAGCTGCTGTGGTAACAGATGACCAGACTCAGCGGCTTCTGTCCCACTTCTGGAGCTCAGGAGCCAGCTCTGGCCTCACAGGGCTGCTTCCTTTCTGGGGACTGGGCAAGAAGCCATTCCTTGTTCCCTCAGGTGATGGCAGAGTCTGGCTCCTCACGGCGAGGGGACGGAGATCCCCTGTCCCTGCCATCAGCTGAGGGCTGGTCCCTTGGCCTCCTTGGCCTGTGGCCTCTTCCTCCATCTTCAGAGCCAGCAAGGGCAGGTCAAGTCCCTCTCACGTTTCAACTCTGTCCTCCTTCTGACCCAGCCAGGAGAGGGTCTCAGCTTTTAAGGACCACCTGGATGACCCAGTGTCCGTCATGACCCTGGACTTATCATCACGTCCACAGGCCCCTCTGGTGCACAGGGACCACGTCCGCGGTTCTGAGGAGGAGGACGTGGACCTCTGCGGGCCGTCACTGTCTACCATACCGGGTTCCCAGAGCCTGATATCTTCATGATGAAGAGTTTAAGGATGGAAATTACAGAGTTATCGAGATCTGAGTAACGACCCCTTCCCCATACAGTGCACCGGGCAGTGTGCCCAACCCACAGCCAGCATTCCTTCACCAACACCTACGCATGCCCCCAGAGCCCAGAAGTCACATCCTTAAATGAGAATATCTCAGTATATGGGTCTAAAAGGGTCCTGTGTTGTATGTGCTTGTATGTTGTTGTATCAATAACAATTAAAAAAAAAAAAAAGATTAAATGGGTTTGAGTAGTCTTAAAATCTTCTAAGCAGAACATAACTACCCTAAGAGCAGGGATGGGTCTTCCCCATCTCTTCTCCTTCTCCCAAATAATAGTTCTGGGCATAAATTAAGTGCTCAGGCTGGAGCTTTTCAAGAGTCATAGCGAGGGACAAGGTTTCACGTGGCTCTGTATCCCTTAGACTAAATGCTGAAACGAGCGAGCTGCCATCCTGAGGGTGCAGCTGTTGATAGCGGCAGGTGGTCTGCATGCCACCAGCACAGAGGTGACAGGAGACCCTCACAGGTACTGTGTGAGTTCAGGGGAAGAGGATAAGACCTCCATCAATGGCCTCCCTGCCCACATCTCTCTCTTGCCTGTCAGAATCCAAGGCCACCTCTAGGCTCCAGTTTTCTGACAGGAAAGGCCATTGGCCATGATCCCAACTTTCACCCTGAACAGTAACCGGGATGTTTCTTTCACGCCTCCTTAGGTCTCTGCAAAGCCACACATGAGCCAAAAGAACAAACAAACTCTATAAGGGCATTATCTTACCTAAAAACTTAACGATAATTTGTTAATATCAAATATACAGTATGTACAAATTGAAAACCTTTTATTTGGTTACAATTACGTTTGAATCGGGACCCAAAAAGGTCCAGAGACTGCGCCTGCTGGTGACCAGTTGTGCTCCCACAGCGTCCACAGTGCAGGCGGTGCTGGCCCGCTGGCACCCAGAGCCACGCCAGCGGGGCTGGCTGCAGGTCCCAGGCTTGTGCAGATCTGCCGGCTTGTTGTGCTGCCATTCTCAACCTCACCACACACAGCACACACTGATCTGGGCTGGGGCCCCCACGGGGTGCTGGTAGCCTCCCCGACACCCTCTCATGTTCTACGTGCCGTGCTGTCTGGGGCACAACATGACAGACACATGCAAACATTTCCTGCCTCAGACCTGGCACGGCCACTTCTCCAAAAGAACCTGAGTCCTTCCAGGGGAAACCGTACTTGGCGTTCACACTGGGCACCGACAGACTGGCATGAGTGCTGTTCGCCTCGATCCTGCTGACCCTGACAGCAGCACACCTGGCCATACCTCCTGGGCACGCCTTCCTGAGCTGTCCACCCAGCCTGGCCCTGCGGTCAGAGGAAAGGACACTGCCCCCCTCACAGTGAGGGCTGCGACTGTCCGTCCTAGAGGTAGCCGTCCATGTGCTGACCAGGACAAGAAAGCCAGGAAGGGGCATCCAATGGGATGGCAAGGCCTTCTGGGCAGGGGGAACCCATCTCGCAGTTACCCCAGAACCTGCAGGGCAGCGAGGAAGAGGCGCAGAGCCGCGTGGCATGCTGGGACAGGGAGGGCCCACCTTGTAGTGGCCGTTGTTGGCGGCGTCGTGCAGCGGCGTGTCGTCATCCAGGCCCTTGGTGTTGACCTCTGCGCCTGCTGCCAGCAGCTGCTTCGCCACATCGTAGTAGCCCCGATTGCAAGCCTCGTGCAGCGCCGTCCAGCCTGGAAAGACACTTGTGGCATAGGTTACTTAACCCTAGAGACCCCACTCATGTCTTGAGGCAGTGCTTCTGGGAATCCCTAAACGCCGCGAACACGTCGGTCTGAGGGACCGTCCTGCACACGGGCTGACAGCTCAGCGAGAGGCGCAGGCCACGGCCACCCCACGCCCCGCAGCACCAGCTGCTCTGTTCACTCTTCAGACAAACAGTCTGGAGGGCTCGTCTGCCGTGAGAAACGCCCTCGGCAGCAGCCAGGGAGTGCCCAGTGTGCCGAGCCTGGGGCAAAGCACAACTCGAGACAGGCTGAGAAAGCGCTCGCTGGGGCCGCACAGCTGGCTCCCACCCCAGGGCCCTGAGCCCGCTCAGTGAGGACAGCCCCGCCGGACACACAGCTTGGCCAGAACAACCCTGATTAGGAAGATGTGCTTCTAAACCACAAAGGTGCCAAATTCTACATATGGATTGCTTCAGTATGTTCTCATTCCACTTTTAAGAAACAAATTTAGGGTTTGCTGATAGTGTGTTATGCATAACGCGAGTATTTTATGCAAAAAAGGGTGCACCAAACTCCAATCCTGGGGCTCTTTAAAAAACCAGGCCAAGCCTTTACTGAGACAGGGAGATGAACACACATTCTGATCCAAATTAAGAGAGTGTGGGGCAGGTCGGATCGTTTTGTTGTTTTCCCACTTGAGCTTCGGGGGCCTGGCGAGGGGTGCTGTGGCGGGGCCCCTCTGGCGGTGGCAGGGACCAGACCCCGTCCAGGAGTCTGGAAGAGCAAATTCTTAATGCACAGAACTGGGGTTTTAAAAACTCAGCACAGCACAGTAAAATTTTCAATTTCTCAATCATCTGAAAAAACGATGAAAGCCAAGGAAATGCCTTAATTGGCTTTCTCCGTGGCACCAGCGTGCACACGGAAGGGCCCAGCTCTCACCTGCGAAGTCCTTGACGTTGACGTCGGCCCCCTCGCTGATGAGCTCCTTGATGCGCCGGGCGTCCCCCCGGATGGCGGCGCGGTGCAGGCGCGTCTCCCCGCGCTCGTTTCTCTTGTTGACTTTATCTTTGGTTTTTGAGGCAGAGTTGGGCGTCCCCTTCTGGCACATGGCAGCCTGGGAGGGATGCTTTGGTGTGGTCTCCACTGCAGCCAAGGAGGGACAGGGCAGTGTCACCGGTGGGGGCCACAGCCGGGGACTCACCTCTGCCCGCCACCCATCCCGGCCCAGCCCGCGCCTCACCCGGGCTGTTGGCCGACTCCTCAGCCGTCATCTGCATGAGGAGCGCCACCTGCTGGCGCTCGGACAGCGGGTAGCCAGCGCGGATCCCCGACAGCCCCATGCCGAAGAGCAGACCAGCCTTGCGTGGGGCAGGCTCCTTCCGGATCCTCTTGCGCTCAGGGCCCTGCTTCTCTGTGTGGCAGGGGACAGGGAAAGGAGGGGGAGACTCATAACCCAGATCCCCCCTCAACACCTCAGGCGCGGCCTGTGCCTTCCGTTCCCCCTGACGGCTGGCAGAGCAAAGGAAAGGCCGCGGAGGGGGAGGGACACGGCCAGCAGCACTTAACACTCCAGCAACAACTGCGAGATGCAATTTAAATGCCCAGTGACCGCCAAATGTCCTGCTGAACCTCGTCCACCCCACGGCTGGCATGAGCCACTCGGGCACTCTGCAGGGCCGCCCCCAACCTCAGGCACACGGCACCGCGTGCAGCCTGGGACAGCTGAGCGCCATGACCTGGGCGGGGGGGGGGGGGGGGGGGGGGGGGGGGGGGGGGGGGGGGGGGGGGGGGGGGTGAGCACGGCGGCGGTCCCCGCCTGTTGTTTCTCTCTCTCAAACAGATGGTCTGTAAATAAAGTTAACCTTCCCTTCCCGCCCCCCAACAAACAGTGCAGGTATAAAATGGCAAAGGTAGTTAAAAAAGAAAAATCAAGGCCAACGGG
>PVIY010029590.1:0-31869 GCA_004026745.1 Myrmecophaga tridactyla
GTAGTTTGTCCTCTCTGATCCCCTGCTTCCTCACCTAGGAAATGAAAATGGGGAGCCTCTCAGGTGACACCCAGCTCTGGAAAGCTGATCCCAGTTGTTTCACTATGCATGTGAGCAAGAATGATTGAGGGGAGAGAGAGGCACTGTGGTGAGAAGGATATATGAGGGTGAGCATGGATGCCTGAAAGTGTGGGTCTCCCAGGAAGTGTGCCTGAAGTTGTGGGTGTGTAGGTGGATATTTATGTGCAGAGGCAGAAGGGCACATTCAGCCAACGCATGTGCCTGTGGGGGTGGGGAGCACACAGTGAGGTAGAGGGGGTACACGCATATGTTTGTGAGCATCACACGCATGTGTGCACAGCCTCTCCTCACCACCAGACAGGGAACGTGCTCTGTGCCAGCGGCAGTTTTCTGAAGACTCTAGGTAAACAGAGCCTTGTTTGCAATGAACACTTTGGTTTCTCAACAGAACACCCAGGTCCCAAGAGTGGCCCCAGGAAAAACAAAATCTCTCTCCCATCCAAGAGCAAACACAGGGGCTAGGACCACACTGAATCCCAAGCACAGCCCCATCTCTGGCCTATGGAATCCAAACACAACCCAGTGACAATTCTGGTCTTGTTTGCCAACTGAAATCACACCCCTATTCTAAGTAGCTCAACCGAACCCCAGAACCAACATTGGTCTCACCTCTAGATAGTCTTACCCAACCCATTCCTGTCCAGTATCCTCACCCCAACTACAGCTCCATCTCAGGCTCCTCTCACCCTCATCCCCTCTCCTCTTGAGGTCTGGGACTGATTCTTATATCTCTGAACCCCATCCCCAGCCCTGTGTGTAATAGATGGCAGATAGTGGCTGGATCTATTGGCTCTATGATCCCTGTTAGTCTGACTATGACCACTCCACACAGCCTCAAGGACCATGACCCTAGCCCAGAGACCTGGCCCAGTCCACCTCACTCCTTTCTTGCCCAGATCAACATATCCAGACCTAAGCCAGTGCTCCCTGGAGCTGCAGCCAGAGCCCTGAATAATTGATATACAATTAACGGCAATGCTGGCAGCCATATGCCCATCTTCCAAATACCCAGCGATCGGCATGGCTGCAACAGGGAAGCTACCCAGTGCTGGGCCTTCAGGAGAGAAAGCAGAGCCAGCACCACCCACAGGAGCCAACCCAGAACTTGGCAATGCCAACATCCTGCCATCTCCACTGAGGAGTAAGGGAGCCAACTGCAGCAGCTGGGGACTGAAGCCAGATTTACTCCCATCTCCCTGATCAATATGCATCGCAAATCCTGGGGTTAACAGTAGGACAGCCACATTGGCAGTGTAAGGGGAAGACATGGGGTGGACCTGGTTGTCACGTAGAGACAAAGGGCCAAGTAAAGAGCTGTGCTGAGCAGACATATGATGGGCAAAGAGCACACAGATGCCATGCAGTATGGAGGTCCTACATGGGATGCAGGGCAGAGTGGAGAGGCATAGGGCTGTGCTGGGGCCCAAGCAGTGAGAAGATCCAAGCTTTTTTTTTTTTTTGACATGGGCTGGCACCAGGAATCAAACCCGGGTCTCTGGCATGATAGGCAAGAATTCTGCCACTGAGTCACTGTTGAACTGCCCAATCCGAGCTTTTTAAAGGTACCATCGAGAGAAAACGCTATATAGTGAGGGTGTATAGGTCTCCTGCAGTGCAGCAGTTCTACACTATACAGCAGCACCACAGGGTCACACAATGGAGCGAGCAGGGCTCACAGACCCCAGGAGAGGCATCAAAGGGTAGTACGGCAGAACTGATCAGCGCCACAATGTGGTGTGGGGTGTCGCATCCCTGTGGCATGACCCAGAGCTGCACAGAGGCCCAGCGCACAGGTGCAGTGCAGAGCACATAGTGGTCCAATGGGCTGGCGCTCAGTGCCAAATGAGAGGTGTACAGAGGAATGCCAAGGAGGTAAGCTCAAGCCCTACCAGTTCTCTCTCTCCAGACACTAGCACAGGGACAGACACATGGTAGGAGCTCCATAAATTCTCACTGAAGACATGTGCTTGGTGTAGGCATGCCAAGCAGTTCAGAGATGTAGGAAAGGAAAAGTGGCAGTATGGCGTAGAAGGAACTTTCGGGCACAGAAACCCTGTTTAGAACACACGCTCAATAGAGTTCCAAGGAGCAGTGTAGGTGCAGATACCCAGAGAAGTGGTAGAAAGTGGCACAAAAATGGAGGGATTGGTGGGTTCAATGAAAAGGTTCTGGGTTCTGAAACCCACCAGAATGCACACAACCACACGTGGAACAGGGACGTTGCCAGGGAGAGGCTCACAGCAGTGATCCTGGTGTGGTGCATAGATACACTGTTGCAGTTCTGTGCAAAGGCACTTCCCTCAAAAGCCAAGACAGTTCTGAAGCCCAACAAAGAGGTTCCAGCTTACAGTATAAGCCCAGGCTCTCTGAGCAGCGTGCAGTGGGGGGCAGAAGTACACTGCACTGGGGACACTCAATGCAAAGATGTTGTTCAAACAGGGCTGCCAACAGAAACGTGGGAAGGGACACAAGTAGTCACCTGCCGTGGTAACACAGTGAAAGGCAGAGATACCAAAGGGGTAGCATTGCTGCAGCAATGGTACAAAATAAAGGGCTGAGACTAGAGAGAGTGCATATCCCATGCAGTGCAGCAAAGCAGTGGTACAGAAGCACTGTGGGAGACAAAGGTGCGCTGCACTAGTACACCACAAGGGTGGAAGACAGAGGAGCTATGCCCAGAAACTTAGGAAAGTCCACATGCCCTATGCAGAGAAGATGCACATTGCAGTATCGTGGTACAATACAAGGATGCCACATGCTGCAAGGATGCAATGTTGTGGTAAGATGCCATGTGTTGGTACAGAGTGCAGTTATCCAAAGGTGAGGAGCTATGCCCCAAACCCAGCAGAGTATACACCCAACACAATGTAGATTACACAGCGGGATACGGCAGTGTAGAACAGAAACACTCTACAATGCAAACATGCAATGTGGCCGGTTTTGGAGAAAAACATGTGTTGGTCTCAGGCAGTGGTGCAATATGAGAGGCTCTGTCCAGAAACTCAGGAGAGTCTATCTTCTCAATTCGATGCTTACTTCTGGGAGACTAATGCAGCACAGAAGAAAGCTGCAAGAGTACAAATGGCAGTATATACAATTCAAGACAGAGGTATGGTACATAGGTGGCAATGCAGAATTAGAGCATACAGAAAGCCAGGAGAGTCCACACATCCAATGCAATGAGGAATTCCTGTGCAGTTGTGCAGTGCAGGGTTGAGATGCAGTGCCATGCAAGGATGCAATGCAGTGACTCAGCCCTGAGATGCTGGGCCCAGTTACCCCAGATCGCACACACCCAAAGCAATCCAGAGCCATGATATAGTACAATTATACAGTGTAAGACATAGACGCGGCACACTGCAAAAGTGTTGGCAGAACGGTTGCAGGTGCCTCCCAGTAATGCACTGGAAGAGAAAGGAGTCTAGATCACTGGCAAACTCACTGCCTATAGCTCTGCCAGGCTAAGCTGACTCAACCCCTGGTTGGGGACTGAGGCCTTATCTGCCTTGTGGACTTCCCCACATTGTACTCCCAACCTCTTCCACTCCAGTGACTTTCCAAGGGCACAGGATGAAGTCACTGCCACCCACAGGACAGACAGCCCAGAACTGAGCACATTATCCATGTATTTATATCTGAGCAGGGCAGAGTCCCAGATCACTGGCAGGCAAACAATTAATTCAGATTCTGCTGAAAAGCTTTTGCACAATTACAGCACATCCCCTGGCCCCCAGCCTAGGGCAGGGCAGTGCGGGACAGGACAGGGGAGGGACAGAGAGGGAGACTTAGTGGATCAGGCTCTGGCACAGGGCGGGCAGGGAGTGAGGTGAACAGGGGGAAGGCTGCATGAGGAGAGCCCGACCAACCAACCCAACTGGTCATCACCAACACGAGGAAGGGATTTCATCAGAAGCTACCAACAAACTTTTCTGAGCACATGGGAGGCACACATTAACTCACACACATTTCATTGTAAACACTTACACAGTGCTCACTACATGCAGGACCTATTCTAAACTCTACAGAGTTATAAAATAGATATATCTTCACAATGAAGTGTGAAATGTGTTGTACTATTATGCCCATTTCACAAATGAGAAAACTTGAGGCCCAGAGAGGTTTGCCCCAGTGTTATGTGCCACAACTGATGAGAAGAATGGATATTTAGAGGAATTGCTGAAGGTTTGGAGTTTAAGGGCAGAAGCTGAGTTGGGGAGAGATGGTGGTGGTGGAAGGATCCTCCCTCGAGGATACACAGACACACCCTCCACAAGACACCAAGGCACCGCCACACTTAAACATTCAAAGAGACACAACAACCACAGGTCAACGCCTGGATACGCCCTAGCCAACACATGGACACCCCATTCCTGGACACAGAGACACTCCCACACTAGACACAGAGTGTCTGGACAGCCCCACATCTGGACACAACAGAGACACTCCCACACTTGAGCACCCGTTAAGTGCGGGAGCCAGCAGAATCCTGGTGGTCTGATTCCTGAGCCCCTGCTTTAACCATCACAATGGGACAAACACATATTTACACATGTGCATACCCCGAGGGTACACAAGTACACACATGTGCACATTCACATACACACATTCTGAGCAATGTATTTCCCACTCTCTCAGCTGAGACTCACCTATCCTGTCCAGATAGGTTTTTGACACTCCCAGTTGTCACCTCTCACCCTCTAGCTGTCTCATCATCCATCTGTTGTCTCGACTCCATCTGGCCCCCAAGTTCCAGCTGTCCCCCTATACCAGCTGTCCCCCCCAACCCTCAGCTGTCCTTATCCTACAGCCAATCCCTCATCCTCCATTGTCCCCAACTACCAGCTGTCTCCAACCCCCAGTTTTACCTTCATCCCCAGCTGCACCCCACCCCCCTCCGTGACCTTGCCCATCAAATATCCCCAACCACACTACTTCCCAATTTCCCATCCCAATCCTTCCACCACCACCATCTCTCCCCAACTCAGCTTCTGCCCTCAAACTCCAAACCTTCAGCAATTCCTCTAAATATCCATTCTTCTCATCCATTGTGGTTACAGGGTGGTAGAAGGATTGGAGAGCAAGAGGCTGGCAACAGAACGGAGACCAAGGAAAGGGCTATTGCAATAGAAATAAGAGGCTGGGGAAAATGGACGTGGATTCAACAAAACCTTTTTCAGTGGCTGCCAACTAATGCCCCATCCAGACCAATTCCAGTCCAGGAGGGGCCCAGGCCTCACTAAAGATGCTGCAAGTCTCAGACCTTTAGACCAGTGCTGTCACTAGAACTGTCTGCAATGACGGAAAAGTTGTCTACCTACATTTTCCAACACAGTAGTCGCTGGTCACACGTGACTCCTAAAGACCTGAAATCTGGCCAGTGCAACTAGGAATTGAATTTTTGTTTTAATTACTTTAACTCACCACATGTTGTTAGGTGATCACGGATTGGATCATGCAGATAAAGAATATTTCTATCATTGCAGAAAGTTCTATTTGATAACAACTCTAGATTGCCTGGCCGCCCCTCCAGAAGAGGGGGCCTAAAGGAAGATCGGGAGACAAACCCCAGGGAAGAGAATGCCAGAGGCTGGGCTGGCATGGCCCCTGACCCTGGCTCACAGCTGGGCACAGTCACCAGGACACTCCCCACCCAACACATGTGCACTTCCCTCGAGGATACACAGACACACCCTCCACAAGACACCAAGGCACCGCCACACTTAAACATGCAAAGAGACACAACAACCACAGGTCAACGCCTGGGTACTCCCTAGCCAACACATGGACACCCCATTCCCGGACACAGAGACACTCCCACACTAGACACAGAGTGTCTGGACAGCCCCACATCTGGACACAACAGAGACACTCCCACACTTGAGCACCCATTCATCTGGAGACTTTCAGACACCGGGATACGCCCACCTCCAGACCAAGAAACACTGGGATATTCTTATGCTCGAACACCCTGATCCTTCCACACCCTGATACTGAGACACCACCCACACAAACAGCTCTGCTCCAAACTCCAGGAACTTAACACTCAGGTCCCCCAAAACCCTAGCATCAGGCTTCCTGGTTATCGAAACAGCTGGCTGTCTCCCTAACTCAGACTAAGATCCTGCAACACCTGGGGAACCAGGTGGCGGGACACCCTGACAGGCCACACATGTGTCCTACGCCCCAGGCTATAATAACACTCTCAAGCCCCTAGCACACACACTCTTCCTATCCCACAAACACGGGATCCACCAAGCCCCACCACCAAAACATACAAACACACACACACCACTCAGCCCCGATGCCAGAGTCACACCTGCACACGCTCTACCAGGGGATGGCCAGGCCCTACTGGAGCCATTCCCACAGGTGCTCCCTCCTCCAGCCCTGCCTGCAAGGGCCACTGCAGATGAGAGCTGTCCTCCCTTCCCTTCATCTCACACACAACCAGGACAGTGGCTGTGAGTCCAGCTGCCCACCCTAAGAGCTGGGACTGAGGATGGAGGGGAGTCTGCCAGGAAGTTCCCCTCTTCCTCCTGCCCCAGCGCCCTCCCTCCCTCTCTGCAGACGCTCAGATTGACGGTTGAGACTCTGTGCCTCATCAACTGCCAAGGCCTCTAGCACAAAGGACCAGCGCTGGGGGACAGACTGGCCCTGCCAGCTGCTGGGGGAGGAGCTAGAAGACAGGAAGAGGCAGTGCTGGGAGCCTGGACGAGGGGCTGGCAGGCAGGAGACCCACTGCCTTCCCTTTCCGCCAGGTATTTCACCTCCCCTACCCACAGCTCCCAGATGACACCCTCTACGTGGCCACTTCACAATACACCACCATCCCCCAGAAGAATTTTCCAGATTCCTAGAGGGAAAAACTGGTTCTTCAATCCCTACCTTCAGTGGAGTCAGTGCGCCCCCATCTGGCGACTCTAGCTCTGAACTTGACCCACTAGACTTCATTCATTCTTTCATGTCTCCTACAATGTACTCAGCACTTGAGGGCTGGGCCTTGTGCCTGGCACTGAGACTTCAGAGGTGAACTAAATGCCCAGTTCCAGCCCTCACAGAGCTCATGGACTGGTAAAGGAAACAGGATCAATAAACTAATTACAATGTTACATAAAAATCCAATCAACCTCCATTAGGTTAGGGAATTATCAGGGAAGGCTGCAGGGAGGAGGTGATGTCTGAGACCTGATCGAGGAGCAGGAATTTACCAGGCAGAGAGGTAGAGTTTGAGAGTTTGGCAGAGAAAGAACAGCTTGTGCAAAGGACCAGAGAAGAGACTGCAGGCAATGAGCATTTAGGGGCTATTGGTAAGTGTGTCAGACTGTCCAGAGCATAGGGCATAAGGGGCAAGTGCCACAAGAGGGGCTGACCAAGTAGGCAGGAGCTAAAGCCAGCAACCTGGCCAAGAGGGAGGGACCCTAAAGGCAATGGAGAGCCTTCAAAGTGTCTTAAAGGAGGCTTCAAAATATGTTTTAGGAAGATCCCTGGCACCAGAGAAAGAGAACTATGGAAGGAAGAGACTGGAGCCTTCCTGCAGGGGAGAGATGGGTGAGGACAAGTGAAACTGAGATGGCATAAGGACAGAGCACATCTGGAGGCAGTTCCCTGGGAAAGGAGAGGGAGAAAGGGGGGGGGCATATGGTACCCCCTGCACTCTAACCCAGACCTGCACGAAAAAACCACCCCACAAGCCCAGCTTAACTTTTGTGACAGCAGAAAGATGGCAGGGTGCCCATCCTGGACTTTCCCTAGCACCAGAGCTGTGCAGGAAGCTGCCCAGGAGCTCAGTGCCCCGGGCCTGAGCCACTCTCACCAATGCCTGGAGGTTCCCCTCCCCCCAGGCCCAGAGAGAAGGGAGCACTGCCCAGACAAGCCTTTATTACCCAACCTGAAACCACTGGGCAGCCTCTCCCTCATTCCTGCTGTCCACAACTCCAGCCACCAACAGGACAAAATGAGCTGGAATGCAGCAAAATACATTACCAAGTTTGTACAGCTGAGAGACATGCCATCACATACTGGCCCCTACCTGGGGGACTCAGGGAGCTGGGTTGGTTCTGCCCAGATTGGGGGAGAAGAGGATCCACACCTCGTACTAAGGACCTCAGAATTAAGCTCTAATAGTAAGAATGTTACAAGACTGTCAGGAACTTTACCCACTGCACCACCACCCCCATTTTGCAGACTAGTAAAAAGAAGCTTAGCACTGAAGCTGTTTGCCCAAGGACGCGGGGACAAGCAGGCAGCAGACACAGAGTTTGAATCCAGATCTCTCTGGCCTCAGATTACAGCCTCTGGGGCTCTGCTACAGCCCTCCACAGCAAATCAAGGCCTACTTCTACCAAGTATCATATACCATTATTTTTACCACCGAGGCAAATGGGGAAACTGAGGCTCGAAGAATGGGAGTAGCTTGCTCAAGGTCTCACTCCTAAACCTCAATTCTTGACAGTTCCCCCAACTGGCAGGAGTTCTGAACATGTAAGGGTTTTCGGGATAAAGGTGGGGGAGGGAGGGAGGTGCGCGTCGCGGGGGGCGGAGATGGGGGTAGCGTAGAGTAACGGGATCAGCTGTTTCAGCTCAGGGTAGGGTAGGTGAGCAAAACGGCTGCGGGGGTGAGGGAGAGAGGAGGATGGGGACTCAGATCGCCTTAGGCTTCCTCTCGGGTACCCCGAGGTCAACGCTAAAGCTGTGCCGCGAGGCCGCGGGGGGAGGCCCGAACGAGGAGCCAGCTACCGGAGCCTCAGGAGCTCCCTTTTCAGAGGCCCGAGGGGGCGGGCCGCGAACTTGATCCCGAGAAGGCCGGCTCTCCCGGGCGGAGCGCCGGGAGGAGTCTCCTCCCCGCGGAGGCGGCTCCGGCACGTGGCTGAGCTCAGATCTTCGCCTCGGGCGTCTCGCGGTTAACAGGCACCGGGGATCGCGGGCCCGAGCCGCGCAGTTAGTGGGGACGCGGGAGCTGAGGCGCCCGGAGGAAAAGGTCTGGCGCAACTCCGCTGGAGCCGGCAACGTCCTGGGATCGCAGGGCCCGGGGTGATGCGGGGTTCTGCTCGGGGAGTGAGGGTGGGTAGGGGGCTGGAACAGACACACACAGTCACCCAAACACGCCCGAACACACAGCTCAGAGCTACAAACCAAGACACGCAGGGTCCTCAACACACACTCCGATGGGCACACGGACACAGACGCAAGCTCCGGACACACACATTTAGATTCCCGAACACCCGCGCGCGTACGTGTCTACACACACTCCAGAAGACAGCAGACCCCGAAACACACCCAGTGTCAGCGCGATCACACAGTAGACAGAAGCGCGGAGACACACACTCACATTCACTCTCATCCACGGCGGTCCCGGCCGGCGGGGGAGGCTGCACAAAGTTGCGAAGTCGACGTAGGGAGTGTCCCGGGAGACCCCGGCGTCCGCGGCTCTCGTACTAGGTACGAGGAGCCGGCGCCCAGCGCGCGGAGACCGGGCCCTGCCCGCGCCCCGACGTCGCAGAGGGGCCTCCGCCCAGCCGCTGTGGGTCCAGCCGCGCCGCCCGGCCACCGCGGGAGGGCCCGCCAGCCCAGCCCTCCCCTCCCGGCAGCCAGCCGCCGGGCCTCGGCGCGCCCCCACCCGCCCCTCCCGGCCACCTCCCGCGCCAGCCCCTCGGCGAGGCCCCCGCCAGGCGTGCGCGTACACACACACACACACACACACACACACACACACACACACACACACACGACCCGTGCGGCCCCCGCAGCCCAGGCACCGCCTCGGATCAGCCGCCCGCCGGCGCGGCTCGGAACTTGCGAAACAACAAAAACAGCCCGACATGTCGGAGTCGGCGGCCGCCCGGCCCCTCATTCCTTCCTCCCGAGCCTCAGGCCTGGCCCGACAGGGGGAGGGGAGGGGCGCCGCCGCGACAACTTGTTCGGCCCCGCGCGGCTACACACGCAACACACACACACAACACACATACACACACACACACATACTGCCAATGCCACCTCGGGGGGTCCGGGGGCCCCGGGCACACACACAGCCACGGCCCAGGCGCGCACCACACTCGCAACATTCCTGGACACGCAGCCAGTACGCACGGACGCACTCACACACACTCACATCTCGCTCCTACACACGCATTCCCGGCACACTTGGCATTCACTCGGACCCACGCAGCCCCCGTCGGCGCACACTACAAACCCCAGACGCTCCCACACGTACGCATCGCACAAAAGAGCACACGGACACACACGTTCCGGACCCGTGCCCAGTTTGCACTCACGTACACGTATCTCACAAGCACACACTTCCTGACCCACACTCAGAATACACAGAGCACTCCCGGCCACACATACAACACATTCTCAGACACACAGCAAACAGCACTCTCGGCTACGGAATAACAAACGCAAACAAATGCAACACATTTGCTGAGACAACTCCAGCCACACAACCAAACTCAGATGCACACTAAATAAACACACAACCCACTCGGCTGCACAAACACTGGCAGACACAGAGCACACCCAATGCCTTGATGCACACAACATGCACCCAGACATACTCGTAGACACCCAACACACAGTACCTTTTCTTGCACATATAACTCACGGACACACAACATTCGCAGACACACAACACGTTGCACACATGATTGTATATACAATACTCAGATATACACACAAGGAACACGCTCATAGCGCCCGGTCACCCACCACTCATACTTTCTTCCGAGCTACGCCACGGGCCCCGGGGGCTCGGCGGGGCAAGCTAGGTCGGATCACAGCGCGCTTACCTGCCGGAGTCTCGGTCTCAGGCGCGCAAAGCTGGAAGGTGAGCGCCAGGACCAACGCCTGGGCGCGGGCCATGGTGCGCCACCGCCTGCCCCGGGGCCCGGCGCGGGGGGCGCCGCTACCGGAACCCGAGCCGAGCCCGAGGCGAATCCGAGCCGGAGCGGCGCGGCGCGGCGCGGCGCGGCGCGGGACTGGCGCCGAGTCCAGAGCGGGAGCCCGAGCGAGCGGGGCGCTGACGTCAGGCCGGACTGCGCTTTCCGCGGTCTCGCACCGCCCCCTGCTGGCCTCGGTGCGCGCTGCTGCCCCGGCCGGTCGCCGGCCAGCGGAGCGCGCCCCTCCCCCACTCCTGCACCCCCACCTCCCAGCCTGGAGGTCCCATGGCCGGGCCTGGACACCCACCGACAACTGCTCTGGCACCGATTTTCTCAGGTAAGAACGCTCAGCGCCCAAGCCTAGCTGCGGCTTAGCGCCCTCAGGAACAGTGACAGAGGGTCGTCAGGCCTATGACTCATCTGATGCTTGAGTCCCCTCTACCTTGGTCAAATGCGCATTCTTATACCTCCAAGGACGGGCGCTCATCACCTACCAAGAGTGCTTCTTGGTTTTTTGGAGATGCTAGTTTTAGAAAGTTCTTCCTTTTCATGTGAAGGCTGCCTCACGTCTACCCTCTAGCAACAGAGGATATATTTGGGCTTCTCTCCAATACAAGCCCTTGGACAAAGACCTGCAAATTCGCCCTCCCTTACTGAGTAAGGCCAGGAGCTTTCTATATACTTTGCCCACGTGTCCTCATTTAATCTTCACCATAACCCTTTGGAGGTACATACTCTTATTATCCCCATTACAACAATTGAGGAACTGAGGCACAGAAAGGTGAGGACTTTCCCACGGGCACGAACTAGGCCAGAGCAGCACCAGGATTTGAGTCAAGTCTTTCTGAATTGAATTGGAGCTGAGAGACACAGCTCCCTTCAGGAGACCCATTTATCCAATAAATGCTTGCTGGATATGGATTCATTTATTAAACAATTACTGTGAGCCAGGGTGGAGATACCAAACAGCCAAAAAAAAAACCCTACACCCAAGAACCTTATATTCTAGTGGGAAGACACAAGCAAAACAACCAAAATACCAGCAAATTCTATAGTATAGGAGACAGTGACACAGGATACAGAAAAAAAACACTGAGGGGGAGGGGATTGCTGCAGTTTTAAACACAGGACCTACTATATTATGTGTTTGTTTGTCTCCATCTCTGTCCAAAAGGCAAAAACTTTGTCTTATATCCTAGTGCCCAGTATCTGGCATGTAATTTGTGCTTAAAAAATATTGAATGAGTAAATGAATGGGTGAATGAATGAATATAGACATGGTCTCTTGCCCTTTTAAAGCTTACATTCGATTAGGGAGACCAAAAGCGAACATGTAAATAAATATATAATTACAACCCAAGACATGCACTCTGAAAGAAATGGATGCAATGTTGTGATAAAAAATATGATTATGGGGAAAGCAGATTAGGGATCTACTTTAGATAATGTGGTCTGAGAGGGCATCCCTAAGGAGATAATATGGTGACATTTTAACCAAAACATGAAGTATGAGAAGGAAATGCAGATCAGCAGGAATGAGACTGTAGCAAGAGGACAACCTGTACAAAGGCAGGAACAGATGGTTTGAGGAATTGCAAGGAGGCCAGGGTGACTAAAGTGGAGCGTGTGGGGAGGAGAGGGGAACCTGGTACAGCCAGAGAGGTCAGCAGGGCCTAGAGATAATGCAAGGAACTGTGGGCAAGGAAGGAGGCTTTGGGTTAAACCCTAAGAGCAGTGGTGAACCAGTGAAGCATTAAGCTGAAGAATAAGTTCTGATCTGCTTCTTTTAAAGTCCAGCTAAATGGAGAACACACTGAGGAAGCAGAAGGACCCATGGGCAGATGTTGCATTTGTCCTTCAGGCCAGAGAGGAATGGGACAGACTGACCGGCAGGCAGCAACACTGAACAGAGTCAAAGGGCTCAAATTGTATCTAGGTGCTTCCTGTGCCCCGCCTCCATGTTCTGAGGTCAGGGCAGCTGGGGCAGGGCCTGACTGGCCTCACCCATCCCACAGTTTCCTGGACCAGGAGGAAGCAGAGCAAAAGGTTCCCAGACTCTTGTTCTCCTCTCTCGTGAGCACTGATGAGCTCCAGGCTGAGCCAGGGAATAGTCCAAAACAGACAAAAGTATGCAAGAACCAGAAACAGAATTGAGCAGAGAGAGAGAGAGGCACAGGGAGAGAGGCACAGAAACAAGTACAGTGAAAAGTGATGGAGAAGAAACTGAGACAGAGAAATACCACAGCAAAGAGGAGAGACCCAGAAAAGGAGATTCAGAGAGAGAAAATGGGTGGATAAGAAGCAGCCGAGGATGCTGTTTGCAGAGCACGCTCACAGGAGCCTCATGACAAGGGTTTACCCTCCACCCCATTTTATGGATGTTGAACTCAAGACTTAGAGAGCATTAGGCACTTGGCCAAGGACACACAGCTAGTAAAGGGTGAAAGACTCGAATCCTGATCTAACTGGTTCCAAACCCCTCTACTCTGTCCTGGGAAAGATGGCAGAGACTATGATAGAGGGAGAAAGAACACAGCAACAGGTAGATAGAAAAGAAAATTCCACTTTCAAACCTCTATAATCCTTGTACTCCTGGAGAGAAGAGGGAAAGCAGAAGGAAGGTCCTGGCCCAGCATGACCTGCCTGGGTCTGGAGAAATGGAGACAGCACCTCAGACAGTGAGTTCCAGGTCACAAGGAAATTCAATTACCTGCAACTCATGGAACATTTATGACACCTATGCTTGCTGAGCCCTGTATTGGGTGCTGGTGTCATGGAGATGAACCAAACAGTTCCCACTCTTGCCTGGAGGAGGAGGTGGGCACATAAATAACTAAAAGATGATGTCCTAAAGCCCAGAAAATACTGGGAAAACACAAAGGCAGTGTTCGCTGACTCAGCCTAGGAGGTTAGAAAATAATATCAAGGAAATGATACCTGAACCTTGAGTTTCCCAGGTAAGCAAGCAGGAAAGAACATTTCAGGCAAAAAGAGCAGCCTGAATAAAGGCATAAGATGTGGAAGTGCTGGGAAAAGTGGGTATTGGGTATGGTTGGATTTTAGGCCATGCTTGGGCACACAGCAGGAGATAAAACCAGAGAGACCGTAAGAGTCCAAAGGCAAAAGATGTGGAATGCAACTCAGGACCATTGGACTTGAACCCTGATCGGTGGTTCTCAAACTGATCCCCTGAGGAACCAGGCGTTCCTCAAGCCAAGCTGAGGGGTTCTGCCATTAAATGAAAATGATAGCTCTCTTTTCCTAATTTGCAAGAAGGCAAGTTAAGTTACAATAAATAAAATAATTTAAAATTACAGCAAATAAAATTTGTTTTAAGGTACTTTTCATACATTTTTCTGAAGACTTAAGTACATGTCAGTGGTGTGAGAGAATGATAAAATTAGCATAGAATAATGGGTTTTTTTTACCCCATTTTAAAATTAATATATCAACAATTCATTGTGTTCTACAATGCACGGTGGCTTTTCTGTCTCTCCCTTGAGCACTGGGGAGAAAGGAGACATGGAAGAGCTTTAAGCAAGGAAACAGACAAAATCAGATCTTTCTGTTAGCAAAAACAAATAATTCTCGAGGCCTGGTGTGCTGTTTAGAAAGTGTTGTGTACCCCAGAAAAGCCACGTCCTTTAATCCTGGTTCAGTATTGTAGGGGTGGGAAATTTTGATTAGATTGTTTCTACGGACATATAATCCACTCAACTGTGGGTGCATCCTTTTAATTAGATGGAGATGTGACTCCTCCCATTCAAAGTGAGCCTGGATTAGTTCACCAGAGTACTTTAAAACGGGAAACATTTTGGAGAGAGCTCACAGCCAACAGAGCTGACAGAGAGCCAACATGAGACCCAGACGTTTACAGATGTAGAAAGTAAATGCCCCCAGGGAAGCTATTTAAAAACAGAAGCCAAAGACCCCAGCAGATGCCAGCCCTGTGCCTTCCCAGCTGACACAGGTGTTCTGGACCCACTGGCCTGTCTTTCCCCGGATATCTTAGTTTGAACGATTTTCATGGCCTTTGAACTTTAAACTTGCAATTTAATAAATTCCCTTTGTAAAAGCCTTTCCATTTCTGGCATATTGCATTGTACCAGTATTAGCAAACCAAAACACCAGGGAAAGGAGGCAGTGGGGAGGGAGAGGTGCAGGGAAAGGATCCCAGTAAGGAAAAAGGCAATAGCCATGGTTCAAACATGCGCTGACAGCATGGACTAAAGGTGAGGTATACAGGGAGAACAAATTCTAGTGCTCAGGCTGCTGGATGATACTCTAAGCTTCCAGACTGGACTGCTCAGGGGATACCAGAGAAGCACCCAATTTGATAGGGAAGATGATATCAACAGCTCAGTGTCACCTAGAGAGACTTCCAACAGAGGATTACTGTATACCTCCTAGTACAAATAGGCCTGTGTGTCACTGTGCAAATACAATAAGCAGGATCAGGTAGTATGTGTATGTGAATGTACAACTATGATACCGAGTCTTTCCCCAACCGTGTGAAAGGTTTAGGAGGCGAAAGGGTGAGAAAGAAGGACGGTAGACCGGGAAATTTAAAGCGGGCGGATTTACTTCTGCGCTCCCGAGATGAGCTCACCAAATCCAAGATGGAGGGAGGTGAGGCTGATGGCGTGGGCAGTTTTTAAGCAAGGGCGTCAGGTGATGTCCGGAAGGGGCGGTTCATCAGTTCCAGAAGTCAGGTGTCCGGAAGGGGCGGTTCATCAGTCGCAGAAGTCAGGTGTCCGGAAGGGGCGGTTCCACAAGCCATATGGGAAGGGGCGGTTCCACAAGCCATATGGGAAGGGGCGACACAGCCTCCAGGTCCAGTTGCAGTGCTGTTTCCCGTTCTCCCGACCTAACACCGTGTTCTTCTCTAATGATAAAAACGAGCACTGATAACAGCTTTATTCACATTAACCAAGAGGTGGAAGTAACCCAAATGTCCATCAGTAGATGACTGGACAAACAAAATATGGTATATCCACACAACAGAGTACTATCCAGTATAAAAAGGAATGAAGTTCTAATACCTGCTAAAACATTGGTGAACCTTGAAGACATCATGTTGAGTAAAATAAACCCATACAAAGGGCAAATATCATATGGCTCCATTTATATGAAGTACCCAGAATATGCAAAAATTCATAGAAAAATAAAGTAGATTACAGGTTACCAGGGACTGGGAGGGTTGGAAGGGGGTGGAAAAGATGGGGCCTTATTGTTTAATGAGTACAGAATTTTTGTTTGGAGTGTTGAAAAAGTTTTGGAATTGGATGGCAGTGATGGTAGCACAATATTGTGAATATTATTAGTACCACTGAATTGTATACTTGAACATGGTTAAAATGAGAAATTTTATGTGGTATATATGTTGTATTAGTTTGCTAGTGCTGCCAGAAAGCAATATACAAGAATTGAAATGGCTTCTAAAAAGGACATTTAATAAATTAGAAGTTTACAGTTCTAGTGCCAAGAAAATGCCCAAACAAAGGCACCAACAAGAGGTTACCTTCACCCAAGAAAGGCTGATGCTGTCCAGAACACCTCTGTCAGCTGGGAAGGCTCATAGCTGGTATCTTGTGGTCTCCGACACTTTCAGCCTGTTCCTTGGAGGTTCCTCACTTGGCATCTGTGGGCCTTCACTTAGCATCTCTAGGACACAACTCTGGGGTCTGGCTTGCTTAGCATCTCATGGGAAGGCACATGGCAACATCTGCTGGACCTAGTATCTCCAAACATCTGGGTTTCACGTGGACTGTGTCAGCTCTGAAGCAACTGTTCTCAAAGCATCTACATTGGCTCTCTCTATGGCTCTTATCTTTCTCCAAAATGTTTCCTTTTTTAAAGGATTCCAGTAAACTAATCAAGACCCACTTTGAATGGATGGAGTCACATATCGTTTAATTAAAAGGTCACACCCACAACTGGGCATATCACATCTCTGTGGAGATAGTCTAATCAAAAAGTTTCCACCCTACAATTTTGAGTCAGAATTAAAACATGGCTTTTCTGGGGTACATAATACTTTCAAACCAGCACATATGTTAACCAAAAAAAAGAAAAGAAGCACTGACATTTATTGAGCATTTACTATGAGCCCAACCCTAGCCTGAGTGTGCTATTTCTCATTTAATCTTCACAATGAATCCCTGGTAAAATTTATCAAATGCTTCCCTATGCCAAGCATTGTACTTAATGCTTCTTACTAAATACTATCTCAACCTTGAAATGCTACAATTATTTTCCCCCATTTTAAGGATAAGGAAATGGAGACCAGAGAGACCAAGATCAAATAGCTAGAAAATGACAGAGCCAGCACTTAAAGCCAGGCTTGCCCAAGTTTAGCTCCCACACCCTTAATTATAGGACATAGTGTCCTCTCTTTCTCACGGAGAACACCAGCCAGCAAACTTCAGGTCAATAAAATCCAGAGAAAGGAACTCGTCATTTCTTTCAAAGCACAGGCTCAGTTTCTCAAAGCCTGTTCCCCAAACTACCTGCATCAGAATATTTCTGGGAGCTTGTTAGAACTCTAGCTCGCTCGACCCCTCCCCAAGTTCTAATTCAGTAGCTGAAGTGAGGCCTCTGGTGATTTTTATGGACACTGAAGATTGAGAGTCATGGGACCAGCTCCAATAGCACCTCCTCTAAAACCCCCCACCCCCATCCCTTCTCCTTCAGAGTCCAAGCAGTTTTACTCTGTCCGGCTTTTATGTTTATCTGGGATTTTAATTATTTACATTCATGTCTTCCCTCCCCTAAAACTAAGAGCTAGCTCCTTCACTGCACTACCCTTTTTTTACAAAGCACTTCATTGTTCCTCTTAATCTCTTTGTAGACTGGGAGCATTTTGAGAGAGCTTCTCCTCTCTGTGATTTCTCCCTTATATCTGAATACACTTAAGGTTGGACAAAATACTTTCACATCCACGTTAACGTTATTCTGTCGTTCCTTCTACTCTTCCTTGAAGGAGGCAGATTATTCCCATATACAAATGAACCGAGTTTTAGTCACTTGCCCAAGGTAACCCACTAGGAAGAGGCCCGGCTAGGCTTTGGACCCAAATCCTCTAACTCCAAGCCCAGTATATCTTGCCTTATATCAGTTTACATCCACCATATTCAGTATAGGAAAGTAGGCTTTGACTCCCTATGCCTACAGGGTAGTGGCAATTAAATGTGCCTATGAAGGAGCTAACAAAGCGAGCACTCAATAAATGGTAGCGGGAAGGGGAAACTGAGGTCAGAAGGGAGTAACTGACTGCCCCCAAAACTAAACACCAAAGCACAGGCCTGGGTGTAAGCACAGCTTTTAGGCCAAACCCAGACTCTCCTGGTTGGGAGTACAGCTTTGGTGGGCTCGGAACCTCGCTATTTTCTTATACTCCTCCACTTCCCACGTAGTCTCTCCACAGTGTCTTCCAAAGCGCCACCACCTGGGGCGCGAAAGAACACAGCCATTTGAAAGGAATAGCTGCCCGGGTTGTGGGCGGGTTTCGTCTGGGGGCGGGGCGGAAGGCAGGGCGCAGGCGCGCGGTCGCAGGAGGATGACGTAGGTCGGGGCGCCCGGTTCTATTTTGCCTGAAAAGGGCCATGTGGGTGTGCGGCTCGCAGTACTGGGCTAGAGCCCGGGCCCCGCTGCGGCGGTGCCTTCTACCCGCTTCAGGCCGCCATGAGCCGAAAGCATCATCCTGCTCCGCATCCACCCAGTCCTCCCGGGTCCGGGCATTGATCTATGCGCACCACGGAGATCCACCCAAGGTCGTCGAGTAAGAGGCAGTGCCGAGATTGGGGAAGGGGCCCGGGTTTCGAGAGGGGAGAAAAGGGGATAGGAAGGGAAGACCAGGGTCCGAAGAAGGGGGACAGAGAATAGCAAGACCGAAACTGAAGCCCAGAGAGCATTTGACAGCTCATAAAGTTCATGCTTTCCCGTAGCTGAAGACTGAGGGGCCCAATTATAATGGTGGTAATCGAAATAATAATGCTTGACATGTATTGATCGAGTACTGTGTGTCAGGCAGTCCCTTATTTAAATAGGTGCCCCCGCTTGATGTTGTAGATGACAAAACTCACGCATAAGACAGGTAAAATCACTTGCCGGAGGTCACACGGACAGTAAGTGTCAGAGTCGACATTTGAACCCGTCTGACTGACCTGCCTGAGTTCTTACCCTCTATTATTTTTTGGTTTCTATAATGCCCTGAATCCGTGGAAGATATTTTTCCTTCATTATTTCATTTGGAACCTTACCTCTCAGTAAAGTAGGCCAGAGATTATTGTTTCCATTTTGCAGAGGGCAAGTCACTTGTCTTTGACGATATGGCTAAGGAATCCATAGCTCCTGACTCCTACTCCTGTGATTTCCTCTCCACTGCATTATATATGAACCTTCCTTTAGTGTAGTTTAAAAAAAAAAAAACAGCAACTCCAGTTTTAGAGCCATATGAACCTAAGGCTGTTTTGATCTTGGGCAAATAACTCTGACCCCTCATTACTTTTATGATTATGCATTCCTAAAATTCTGTTGGGTCTTAATCCAGGATCTTTGCTTGTGGATGATAAAAAAGTATGCGAATTGCCAACCATTATAAATCTGCATGTAAATAAATAACTTTAGCTGTTCAGAAGGACTAGTAGAGCCACTGGAGTAGAGCTAAGGCAAAAGCACTGGTCTGAGAATCAGGTTAAATCCCTGTCTTACACTGTGTGTTTGGCAGGTTACTTAGGTTCTCTGAACCTCAGTTTCATCATCCAAAAGGAGACACACAAGCATAGCATATAGTGCTGATGGACTGAGATCAATGTAATGATCTCCACAAGTACGCGCCAGCTCTTCTATGGCCCCTTCTTTACAACTCTGCTTTAATTCTTAACTGTTTAAAAATTAGCTTAACTATTTCCAAAGGACAGGCAACCATGGAATTATTTTAGTGATTGAGATACAGGTTAGATTTTTTGACAGCTGGAGGTGATAAGCCTCAGATTCAAGGTCATGCACTCAGCCTAGCCACATATGCCATTAGAGCAATTGGAAAGAAGACAGAAAAGACACATCAGTCAGTAACCCCCAAAATTGTATGTTGACCATAGATAGTGAATCACCATGTTGAAAGGACATCTCCCTGAGGACTCTGCCATAGTGAGCTGGTAAAGCTCAGAGGAACACTGTTCCATTTCCAGGAAAGCATCCAAATGCATCAATGGTTTAGTGCCTACGCTGGCTTGTAATTTATATTTCTAATGCAGGACCTGCCATAAAACAGGTGCTCCAAAAGTGTTAGTTTTGGACTAATTTCAGCAAGAAGTGCACTTCTATTGAGTTGTTACTGTGCTTGTTTTTAAAAGAAGGAAAGAATCAGGTATATGGTGATGACAAGGGCATCGTGGATGTTCAGCAACCCTGAGGAAGGGTGTGGAGGGGTTAGGCAGGATGGCTGACAGAGCTAAGGACAACCTCTTGTACCTCGTTCCCTCCTCTTAGAGAGCCAGGGAAGCTGAAACAAAACTCGTCTGGTAATTTCCCAGCAGTTCAAACCATGAGACTTCCACAAAGCATTGTGTTAAACCTTGGTTTCACATCTCAGTCACCTGTGGTACTTTTAGAGACTACATGTTCCCAGGCCCCACCCCTAAGGTACTTAATAGGTCTAGGGAGCCCCTGAGCATATGTATTTTTTTAAAGCTCTCCAAGTGATTTTGATCCCCAAGCCAGGATTGAGAGCCACTGCCCTATGGACACATTGTCAGGCGAGCAGTAATTCTCTCTGCCTCAGAAGAGAAGCTTTCCTTTCTAACCCAAATTCAGGTGACTTATCTTGTCCATGTGTGGACTGAGGTCAGAGGCTGGGATTCTCTTCTTTGTGGTCGAGTCTTAGGAGGTTTAGGGTATCCACACTGTCACAGAAAGAATCAGGTGTCCTTTACACATCCCGGTTATACCAGGTAGAGTCAGGGAACTCCCCAGAGTCCATGAATAGTGTTCCCCACACTGGAGTGGTTTGTGATACTTTCATTGTGGGTCAGAGCTCTGGGAACCGGAGGAATGGATGAGGTGGTTTTGCCCAGTAGCACAGGTCCACTGCCCAGACCTCAGGTGTTGTAGAACTTTAAGGCCACCAGCTAGTTCCTGTTCTCATGTCCACATCTGGAATATCCCCCAAACATTCCAGCTGTTTTCTCCTCTACTAAGCTATTTTCCTCTGCCTTTTGAAGTTTCTTCCCTCCCCATAAAATGGGCTCCACTAAATAAGCACTTTGGCCTTTTTCATTTAAAAAATGACTTAATTGCTGCTGTAAATGAATTAAAACTGTGCAGGAGAGAATGACAAACATCCTAGAAATTTTAGAGGGCTTCGTGACCATTGTCCCTTGTAGAGAGTACTGGGTTCTCTATCAGATAGTGCCTGGGAACCCCAATTTCTTCTTCTTTTGTTCCTGAAGGTCCCCTTGCAGGATTTTGCTGTTCTCCAGTTCTTATGGTGAAAACAGCTCTCATTTATTATACATCTACTGTGTGGCAGGCATTGAGCTAAGTTCTCTACATATATTATGGAATTTAAAAATCACAATAATCCATTTTACAAGTAAGGGAGCTGAGACTTGAGAAGGTCAAAAGTCATTTCCCCGAAATCATATAAGATATCCCTTATTAAAATTCCACTATATAGGCATGCCTGAAGAAATAATGCCAGCCATTTCAAATATTTTCAGAATGAGATGGGGTGTAAAATTGGTAATAAGATGGGTCAAAACAGACGGCATAAGCATAGTCATTCAGGTGACCCTGAGTCTACTCTTCACAGGCAGGGCAGCCCTACCCTGGGGAAGAGAGTAGAAATACTTTCCTCAGTCTCCTTCCCTTTTCTGGATGCTGAAGCTTTCATAAGTTACCATCCTATCATTGTAACTTTCTCAGCTATCTGCTGCTAGTGCCAAATGAATTCCTGAAACTTAGCTATGAAGCCCTTGGACATGTACCCATTCTGTCTTAGGCCCTGTGGAACTTTGGGAAGCAGATGATAGGAACCCAGGTTGTATAGGTAATGAGTTCTCACTGTAGGACACTCTACCCTCAGGGAATTTCTTCTTTTTACATTTCAGTGTTTAAAATGAATGCCTGTTTAAAACCAAAACGATGCAGGTGACTTGGTTTGGTTTTGTTTTCTTAATGTTTTTTATTGTTAAATATATATATATACAAATCAAAAAGAGAAAAAGCAATAATTTTCAAAGCACACTTCAACAAGTGGTTACAGGACAGATCCCAGAGATTGTCAATGGCTACCATTCCACCATCTCTGATTTTTCCTTCTAGCTGCTCCAAAACACTGGACGCTAGAAGGAATATTAATATAGTGATTCAGCAGTCATACATGTTTGTTAGAAGTTATTTTCTCTGTTATGCCTCCTCCTTCTTCTTTGATCCTTCCCCCAATCCATAGGGATCTTTAGGCAATGCCTGTTCTGGCTTTTTCATGTTGAGAAGGGGTGTCCACACTAAAGGATAGGAGGATGTATTAATTTGTAATCTTGGAAATGTTGGGCCCTCTGAGTTTCAGGATTTATCTGACCTAGGAACCCTCTGGGAATTATAGGTTCCAGGAAAGTAAGCTTAGTGCATGAAACTTTTATAAGATCTCAATTCTAGTCCTAGATGTTCTTAAGAGTCGAAAGGTTGGGGTTTAGCAAACCATGGCAATTAGCACTATCTCACTGAAGCTTGCATAAGTGTAGCCTCCAGAATAACCTCTTGACTCCATTTGATCTCTCTTGGCCACTGATACCTTATTTTATTACACTTCTTTTCCCCCTTTTGGTGAAGAAGATGTTGTCAATCCCATGGTACCAGGGCCAGATTCATCCCTGGGTATCATGCCCCACGTTGTCAGGGAGATTTTCACTCCTGAATGTCATGTCCCATATAGAGGAGAGGGTAATGATTTTCCTTGCAGAGTTAGGGAGAGAGAGAGAGAGAGAGACCACATCTGAGTAATAAAAGAGGTTTCCTTTAAGCAACTCTTAGGCCTCGTTATGGGTAGTCTTAGCTTCACCCCTACAGAAATAAGCATCGTAAGGGAAAGCCTCAAAATAAAGGGCTTGGCCTATTTTCTTGTGGTACCCAGAGTTTTCCAGATGGGAAAGTTTAATAGTTCCATTTTTCCCCCCTCCTTCAGTCCCTCAAGGGACTCAACCAGTATTTTTTAATTATCAGCCTACCATAATCTGAGATGTCTCCTGGTATCACATTAAGCTATACAGAATGACAAGGCGTTGTTCCTCTTCTGAACCCTGGGAGGCTGGGTCTTTTTAATGAGCTATCAAGACAGATTGATTTAGATTATGTGTTACAAAAAATTTAAGTTCTAGACATAATAAGCCTCTCTGCCTTTGGTCTCATATGGTAGGTGAAGGTCTAGAGTACATACACTATCATCTTTTACCCTGTATTCTGATTTACCTTAGACTCAGCCAGATTGGCTTCATTTTTAACTCTAATTGAGGCCTGATCTCTTTTTCAGTTACTTCAACTGTTATTATATATATAACTATGCTAACTTTTAAGGCTGTATCACTCCATTTCTGGGTCTTAGGTGTCACAGAGTTACTCAGAGTTCCAAGGAAATACTGACTGATACACATGTAATTCAGTGTCTCAGAATCTAGAAATGCATTTGTAGCTTCAGACTTAAGTGTAGCTGCTGTAAGGGCTTACAATCCAGGTTCCAATTTTCTTACAAGTATTTTCTGAAAGAGACCTTAGCATATTTGTTCTTTTTTTTCTCGCATATTTTGCACCACGCATTGTCCCCAAGGTTTATTCAGTTCATTGTGTGTTTTGATATTCCTGCTTTTTTTGTAGCTGCACCAAATTCCATCATAAATGTATCACGGTTTGCCATTCTGCTTCTCAATCATTGTACCCTTTTGCTACCTCCACCTATTGGGTATCATGGCTAATGTCCAAAATAAACAAGCATGTCTTATAGTAAGGTGACTTGGTTTTTAAACCAGAATTATAGTACTTTGGAAGAAAAATCTGATTTGGTGTTCTGTTAAGAACTTGGACTTTGATTTCTGCTTTTTTATTTATTTTAAATTGCCTGGAGCTCTTTATTGTGGGCATGAATGAAGGGAATGGGAGCAGAACTCATTCATTTATTAATGATTTAGCATTTATTCATTGACGGTCTACTAAGTCCTAGACACTGAGGGGGCAGAAATGGATAATATGTGGTCTTTGCCCTCAAGGCATTCACAGTCTAGTTCAGGAGTTGGGGACTTGTCTGTGGGGGGAAGTGCTGGGATAGGGTATGTTCAGAGTGCCATGGGTACGTGGAAGAGGGTGCCTCATCCCCTCAGGAGCTAACCAGAGAGTGCTAAGTCGACGTTGAGTCCCCCAGGAGATGTGGTGGATGGTGTGAGGAGAGAAAGTATGGAACTGTTCCAATCAAAGACCCAGAGGCAAGAGAAAACGTGATATGTCTGATTAATATTCATTGAGTGCTTCTTTCACACTCATTATGTCATCCTGTGAGAGAGGAATCTGCTAAAACTGAGGCTCAGAGGGGACTTGCCCAAGGACACAGGATTGAAACTTAAGCCGGATCCCACATCCTGTATGCTGGGACATTCTGTTTCATCTGGACGTCACCACTAGACTATGGAGTTTGAGGCAAGTCTGTCTAGTCTAGTTTCCTCATTCTTGCCTCAGAAGGTGGAACTTGGCAGGCATACCTCCAAGGAGTTGCACAATAGCTGGGCGGTAGGGGCAGGGAGTCCCCCTATATGCCGAGCTCCTGGGAGGAATGCTGCCACCCAGTGCAATGCCAGTTATTATTACAGTCTGGCCCTCTCCTAGCAGCTACTGCAGCTCTCAGGTATGGTTCCAGGCCTTTCCTACCTTGGAGGGGTGGTTGGGAGCAGTCCCCTTTTTAGAGGAGAAACAGAGGTGACCCAAAGTTAGACTGTGGCTCAAGAGGTTTCACTGGGGCCACCTGCAAGAGCACTGGCCTGGGAGCCAGGTGACCTGGGTACTGTCCCAACTCTGCCACTGATCAGAGTGAGGAATTCACTCCAGTTTACATTCTTTTCAATTATTCTGTGATACAATCAGGGGTTGACCAAGGTCAGCAGTGGTGAATATGGGCATGCAAGCTGTCATCCCCATCTTCTGTGCCACTGACAGACCTTCAGAGTTCCCCTTTCTATATGCCTCAGAATCTACACACCTCTTTACCCCATGCTCCCCAAACAACACTCTTTCCTGCTTAGACTAGATGAAGCCTCAACATCTTTCTCAACATAATGCTGCAGCCACAGAAGTTAGGAGACATGAATCCTCTTTCCAATATCTAGACCAGTTCTTCCAGCACCAACAATCCTATAAAACTGAAACAGCATGAGTCTGCCTGCTCCAGCAACCTCCAGGGAGCAACAGTGTTGCTAGAAATTTGGGGTCCTGGCCAGGAGATTTCACCAAGGACCCACTTTGCCCTTGGTTACACGGTCAGCAGCCTCCTTTGTACCTGTCAAGGAGACAACAGCTGCTGCAGGCAGGGACTCCGCTTCCTGTTGTGGCCCAGTCTTGCTCTCTGGAACAAGAAGAGTTAGGCCTCAGCAAACTAAGCAGCAGAGGCTGCAGCTTCTTTCAAGCAGGGTTTCTCTGATGTCTGTGATGGTGGCTTGCAAGGGGCTTGCACGGTTTCTGGTAACCTTAGTTGAAAGAACTTAGGGAATTGATAGGATTGATTTTTTTCTTTTCCAACCCTGCGTAGAGACTTGCAGAAGTTGCCCTAAGTCTCTGATTCCACTCACGATTGTGCTAATGAGCAAAAAGATATATTCCGAATAGAGGGAAGGCAGGATTACTGCAAGGCTGGGAAGCCAAAGAGGCACACGGAGAGAGGGAGGTATGTGTGGCACATCAACTGATGTGGAACAAATGGGCTTTGCTCAGGGAAAGGAGCTCTCCCTTAGATCCCCACAAGTTGAGGCTGCCAGCATCTCCTGCTGGGGGGTGAGCTATTACAAGCTGTGAGCTGAGATACTTCGTTCCTTTACAATTGCCCAGTTGTGCCCTGCTTATTAATTATTAATCACACCCCAGAACAATGTACCTAGCATGCCAGGTATTTCACTAAATCAGAGGGTGGCTTGTCCATGACCATGGGGACTCCAGTCAGACTGGGGAAAACCATATAAGGTGTCAGTTTCCTTCACCCAGTGCCCCATAATGGGAAGTACATTGTTTCCTCTCTTTCCTAAGCAGATGAGAAAGTACCTGTAGCCAGTGACAATCTCTCCCTGCCTGTTTTTTCTGCTCAAAATGATACTGACCTATTTGAGGTGATTGAGTGGAAGATGCAAGATAAGTAAAAATCATTACTAATTAAATGCAGAAGACAGAAAAGATATCTTAGCAAACTTGCAACGCCCCCTTAAAGGGCAAATATAACTGAACCAGTCCCCAGTGTACTGGCCTCTTTCTCCCCCTTCTTAAATGGTTCTTTCTTCTGCCTGCTTTTGTCTCCCTTGTACTTCATGCAGTCTCACAGTTGTAGAACCTCAGCCTCAAAGGAGGCATTGTGACCTTATCCAGTCTGGGATCTGTCAGTTGAAGACAGTGGCATCCCTCCGGGTTACTCGGCATTTTTAGACTCAGGGGAAGGACATGAACAGTCCCAGAAAATGACTTGAGGTCTTGCTGGGCTGTGTTTGGGTGCTTTATTTGCACTCCATGACAGCCACCTGCTCCTCTGGTGAATTTAATTTGGAAAAAAGAAAAAAAAAGTGAAGAGATTGCTAGCATTACAGCAGAGGTCCAACTCCTGGAATTCATATTCGGCCCCTAGTTTCTTTCCTGTCTTGGCAGAATGGTATCCTTGACAACGCCGTTAGAACTGTCTGCGGGAACAGCAGTATCAGTGACATTGATGGCATTTCTTGGGGCAGGCTGGGGTAGTGTCCCTGGTGAGACACAGTTGGACCAACACACCTTTCCTTGGGCATGTAGCATGTGTCAGGCCTCCTGCCATTACCCACCTGTGTTTGCAGCTTCATCTTTCCATCTCCTGTACCTTATCCCTACTTGGTCTCTCTTTGCCCCACTTTTCTTCCCTCCCACTTCTGTAAATCTCATTTTGCATAGAGCAGCTAGGTTCCCCAGAAGACAAAGGACAACTGAGAGAGGTTTATAGCCCAGCACAACATTTCTCAAAACTGCTCTTTAGGGGAATGATATTCTCCAGGCTGGTATTCATGTGCCCAAGTTAAGTCTGGGAAGTTCCGGAGTACACAAAGCCACTTCTCAGAGACCACAGGTCTCATGTGCCATCTGAATCTTACAAAGGGAGTTTAGTAGGCAGCATTTGCCAAACATATTTAACCCCAAAGAATACCTAATAATATCTCCCAGAATGAGAATTCCACAAACACAGTTTAGAGGATACTGGCATAGTGTTTAATAGTTTGTGCTTTGGAGTAAAACTTAAGATCAATCTTTCCAATTACTAACCTTAGACAAGTTACTTAACTTCTGGACTCACCTTCCTCATCTGTAAATAGGGTATGTATATATGTATGCGTTATGTGTTTGAATTCTTCATGTATATAAAATGCTAAGCACAATGCTTGGAGTTAAGTAGGCCATTGGTGTTACTTGTCACTTAATTGCCCAACCAAATCACCCATAATAAGCATCCTCTGCTCAGTATCCTTGCTGCAGGTCCCCTGCGTAGAACTTCAAATATGTCACCTTCCCTCTCACTCCCAATGTGCTTTACCTTCCTCCCTATCTCAATATCCACTTGCCCAAGCCAAAAGCCACAAGCCACCAAAGACTTCCTGCCTCCTCCCCACCAGGTGTCAATCATTGTCACTTCTGGGTTATCAAATCCTTCTCTCCCTTCCCACAGCTCCAACTCATACCACACCTCTTGCCTGGCCTACTGTTATGTCTAATTATTTGCCATTCCCTCTGGCAAGAATGCTTTCCTTCCTTACTAGGTCTACCCAATCGATTCCTGTTTAACCCTGAAGCCACAATTAGGTACCTCTTTTTCCAAAGTCTATTTTCTAACCTTCTGTTTTCTTCTTCCCAGTCAATTTCAGCACCAGGAGTCTGCCTCTGTTATAGTCCTTCTCCTAGTATTTCCACTAGTGGGTTCCTACTCAGCCAAGCGCCCAGGCAGGGGATTTTATTTTAGGTCATCTTTAAACCCCTAGGCACAGTGTCTCTGGCATTTAGTAGGACCATCAGTAAATGTTTATTAAATTAAATTCACTTGAGTATTCAAAAAAGTTGCTGTCTTCCTTTCAGGAATTCAGTGGTTCTTTCAGAAGCATAGCCAGCTAATTGTTGCAAAGGTTTCCTTGTATATTCCTACCCACTGATATCAGCTGCCATTTCTTCAGCATCTCCTGTATACCGGGTACTTAGTAAATGCTTTATGTACATTAACTATAGTCCCTTGAGCTGGATTCTAATATTATCCCCATTTTATAAATGAGCGTCCTGAGTTCCATCTAGCTAGTAAATGACCAAGGCAGGATGTAACCCCAGGACTGCCTGTTTCACTTCAAATTCATGCGCTTTCTGAAATGCTACCCTCCATCAAAGAACTTAGAGCTACTTGTATGACCATAGATATGGAGATTAATTCTTGAAATTTTATCTGCACTTCCTGGTGAGAAAAAGAGTAAGGGGTCTTTGCTTACCTTAGATCTCAAGAATAATCTTCATTTTTATTTAAGCCCATCCTTCAGGGGTATTTTCCTTAACACCCCAGAACCAAAAACAACAAGTATAAACCTCAATAGCTAAACTCCTTTGGTTTGAGCCCCCTCTTGAAATTTCCTAAATGACTGGCAATTTTATGCCCCAATTTCTCACTAGAGAGAAAAAGTTAAATCATTTCTTTAGAAAGCATTGAACAATCTCTGTCCAAGACCCTGTACTAAACCAAGTTAAGTAAGACTTAAAAGTTCTACTCTCCATGAGCTCATAGACTGATGGCGATACTTAGCACCCAGTTTTGCTGTCAACAAGTGTAAAGGGAGCGCTGGACTCCGGAGTCTCTAAGGTCTGCATCCAAATCCAAACATAATTCCAAAATCCAGAAAGCTCTGAAAACTGACGGTTGTTCATAACTTATTCAGAGGCAAAACCTGATCTGAGAGGAGGTATTTATATGGTCTTTATTCAGCCCAGTTGGTGTGAATAGTCATACCTTTTGCTGTAGAAACATTTGTGTGTCTGAGCAGAAGATGCTGCTCCGGCCCCTGTTGGGGTTTATATAATACATGGTTCTGAACTCTGGGGTACATCTAACCCTAAGAGTTTTGGAAAAGGAATTGTGAACCTATGTCTTATCATGATCAACTGAAAAAATTAATGAAAAGGCTTTGTAAACTAAACAGCAATAAACTCTTATAAAGTGTTCCTTAAATGGTATACTTAACCCTTCTGACAGTATAATGGGAGCACTGAGAATGAAACAAGTGATTTTCTTTTTGCAGGGCCAGGAAGTGGGTCAGAAGACATCTAACAGAAGTAAAATTTGAGCTTGGACTTTAAGGGTGCATTGAATTTCTTGGTAGATGGAGAAGCTATGGAAAAGGAATTCTGGACTGAAGAAGTGGGTGTAGAAAATGTGTAGGAGAAAAAGTATCTTGAATGCATGCTCTTTGTCTATAGAAATCTTTGATTAACTGTCAAAGTGCAAGAGAGAAGCAGTATGGATAATATAAAAGGGTAGCTAGTCCAGAATCCATTTACTCCGTAGGGGATTTTTCTTTAGAATGCAGGCTTATGCATACATTCCTGGAGAAACATCACCTTCCTGGTTGGTGCCTTCCTGCCTAGTCTGACGGGGAGGTGCATAACCCATTGACCCTCCCCCTGTGGCAGGTCCAGTAAAGATCAATCCTGCATGCCAATCCAGGCTGTCACTGATTTCACTACCCTCTGTTGGGTCTGGGATAAGCCCCTCACCAGCTGGCTTCACCAGCATTGAACTGACAGAGTTCAAAGCAGATCAGCTACTTACTGTTTTTGGTGATCTTAACTTGAGCAAATTATTACCGCTTTTGTACCTTCATTCCTTAGCTATAAAATCAGACTTATAGTATCTGAGAATTAAATGAAACAGCACTTAGCAAAGTGCTTAGCTCGTAAACACTCAATAAACTGTAGTAGTTGTAACAAGGATTCCCTCTCCTCTAGTTGGACATAAATACCTACATCCCTTAATACTTAAAAGAGCCCTTTCATTATTCTCTCTGTCCATGGTTAGCAACTCATTCCTAGTTAACCATTTTCTGTGGAGTGTTTGCCTGTTGGGATTTTGGGCCACTGTCTCTCAAGCGTAATAAGGGATGGCCTCCCTTGCTTGGGTCATGATCCAGATCATGGATTCCCAGATATTCAGGGCTCCTTGTAGTCAGGGGGCATCCCAGACTAATTTCAGGACACTGAGGTAGACCATGGTCAGGAAGAACAGTGGCTTTGGACTTAGTTAAGCCTCCTGCCTTTTACCAGTCATATTACCCTAAGTTTCACAATCTCCAGAGGCCTGTTTCCTACTTAACAGAATGGGAATATTAATACTTTATTCCCAGGAGCATTGCATTTTAAATTAGATCACACAGAACTTGGTGTTTAATGAGCACTTCATAAATATGTGCCATCATTATTACTATTAGTACAAAGCATTTCTTGAAAATCACACTTTTACCCCAAGATCAACCCTTGGGTATAATTAAAAGGTCAGATTTCTGCAGGAAGTGGGTGGAATTAAATCAGCTTAGTGTAGTGACACTGTTACCTAATGCTAAGAACCTCGGTGGCAGTATCTTTGGTAAGTAAAAATGAGGAAACATTGCTTAAATACATTCGGGCAGAGAAGAGCATTGCAAACATGAAGTCTCAGGAATGTGGAGAAAGAAAGAGAAAGTTTCGGGTAATTAAAAAGTCAAGGGCACCTATGAGTCCACACTGATCAGTGCCTCTGGGTTGCAGGTCTCCTTTTTTAAAAACACTGTTTTTTAATTATAAAAGTAATACATCAACACTGTCACTGTGAGCCTCCCTCAAAAGCTCTTTGGCTGGAGAACTTTCATTAACCAAAGTTCCAATGGGATGAAAATATTGGTACCAGTGTCTAGGGCTCATGGTGAATAAAGGGAATTAACACAGGTACTTAAAATGAGAGAGGCTCTTAGGAGTGATCAAGTCCTAAACCCCACTCCCACCCCCATTTACCAATGCAGAAAGAGGCCTAGAGCAGGGAAGAAACCTGACCAAAGTGACAGCCATCCTATGGTGAGGCTTCACACCTAAGACCCTGTCCAGTATCCTTTCCATTAGGCCTGGATCCTCGCCCAGAGGGGCCGCCACCCCTGGGAGTGGGTCACAGCCATCCAGAGGCTTCTTTCCACTTCCTGGGCTTCCTCTGCAACTGACAGAAATGTCTCCTCTATCCTACATGTGTCGAAGCCAAAAAAAAAAACAGATAACAGGTGGACTGGCCCAGAGTTTCCCAGATAGGCCTGTTTTGTAAGAATTTCAATATCCCTTATCTGACCATGGTGGTTCAGTAGATTGACGCTGGGCCTTAGAATGTATATGCTTAGCATACCAGGTGATTTTTTATGATCAAGCAAGTTTTGAAAAACACAGGGCTAATTCAAGCCAGCAGAGCTGTTAACTCTTCTCTGTCCCAAGGTGGATGGTCAAGTGGAGAGATCACTAGGGATTATCCACTTTAGGGAGTGAGGGAGTGAGAGTTTGTGTGTATCCTATGCTAATTAGCCACAGCACCTCTCTCTTTTCTAACAAACCCTAATTCCTGGGCACACAGTGGCAGCTCAAAAGTGTTGTTTGAATCAAGGGATTGAGAAAACCT
>PVIY010029591.1:0-31887 GCA_004026745.1 Myrmecophaga tridactyla
GCTCCGCATGCCAGCCCCAGCCCTTCCCTGACATGCGCGGCTGTGACTCGCCTCCACCCCTTTGCACCTGCTCCCCTCTGCCTCAAGCTCCTCCCCAGCCCACCTTTCCCCACTACAGGCTCTGAAGGCTTCTAGCCCAAGCCTCTCCTCCAGAAAGATCTCCTCTTGCTGCCTGCACCACACTTCCTGTACGCCTATGCAGTGTGACGCTTGTCCCACCCTGAACTGCAATCATTTATTGACATTTCTTTATTCTATTCAACAACATGAGCTCCTTGAACAGGGCTCTGCCTTGCTCATCTTTGTATCCGGACTTCTGTCACAGAGCAGATGCTCAGTGAATGCCATTTCTTTCTTGCACGAGTACAATTCTCCGGTTCAGAAGGAAATTCCTTTTCTAGCCTGCCTCTAACACTCCAGCACTTCCTAATAAGCTCACCTCCCCTCCCTGTATCCCAGGTACAAAGCTTTCCCCATTAGTCGCTATGCTGGGCACCCAGCAAAGCTCACCTCCTCATCGGCCAGTTTCTGCACTGCCAGATATTCGTGCTTCTGCGTGTCTACGTTTGCATTTAACTCTACTTGCCCTGGTGTTATTTGTGGGCAGACACCCAAGGATGCTAAGTATGGCTTCTTTTTCAGAAGTCCTCAAGGTGTAGGAATGTCAGCCACAGCTACGAAACAGTAGTCAACTCAGGCTTGAAATCATATTTTCATTATCAAACAGAAATGAATACCCTAGAGACGAGAGGAGACACTAAGCAGCCTGCCAGAGCTCTAGTCAATACTAGCATCCACTGAGCGTCTTCTAAGAGCTTTCCACGGACTAACTGAGTGGACCTTCACTAGCCTATGAGGGATCTGCCACTCACAGCTGCGTGACCCTGCGCCATCGCTTCTTTGCGCCTTCATTTCCTCACGAGTGAAGCGGAGTCAGCCAAGGTACCTACATCGCAGGGATTAGATGAGTTGTTATACATAAATGCTGAGGAAAGGCCCTGGCATATAGTAAGCCCTGGAGAAACAGTGTCCCACACATCCCCAAAATCGATCCAAGCCTGGGAGCTTTAACCTAATGCCTAGGAAAGGATGTGCTACCCAGAGCGGAAGGCGCAAAAGGCGAGAGCTGCTCGCCATACTTCATTTCTCCTGATAAAACCTTTAGAGCAAAAGAATATGCAACTTCACTTACCTACCTTTAAGAAACAAAATTCATGAGTATAAGGAGATGAAAATAAAAATATGCACTGAAGCCTTGTTTGTAATAACGAAAATCAAAGCAACTTCAGTGTCCATCAATGGCTAAATCAATCTTGGCAGATCCAGCCTACACATCACTAAGGACTGGGTGAAAAGCAGCAATGGGACTTCACACCTGTCACAGTACGTGCGAAGCACTGTGCTAAATGCTTCCGTAGATCAACTCATTTAATCTCCACACAAACTCTAGGCATGGAAGCATGCTGTATTCCAGTTTACAAGTAAGGAAACTGAGGCACATGGGGTTAAGAACAGAGATCACACAACCCACCATGACAAAGCCATCGTGACTCCGTGAGTCGGGCTCCAGAGTCCATCCTAACCACGGCGCCAACTCGTTGTCGGGAGATAAAAAACAACAGGCAGGAGGACACACACAGTAGACCACTTGAGTGAAACATGCACACAAGAAATACTACATTGCTTCTAAATATATAATAAAAGTGAGAAAAGGATAGACCCCAAAAAAATCACAACAAATCATAACATCGGTTGCCTATGAGAAGAGGCTAAAGGAGCAGGGCCTGGGATTGGAGAACAGAAAGAACCTCATCCAGATCTAACAGGTTTAAATTTTTTAATAGAAAATATATTCCAATTTGTTTAAAACGTAGAAAATAAAAAGTCAGAAGGAACTGGCTACTTCAAGGTTAAATGAATGGCTTAATACTAAGAGAACAGAAGATACACAGCCTAAGAGTGCCACCATTTGGGGAGTCTAAGGAGGGGCCGAGCACTGGGGGGTCACTGGGTGAGAACACCTTTCGGACGCCCCCAGATTGGACCACGCCCCAAGGCAATCTCATCACCTTTTATCCTCCGACTTCTTACCCCTTCTCTCTCTCCCTTAGTTCCGTGAAAAACTGTGCTTGCATTTACCCAAATGTACTTATAATTTCTTATAATCTCTGTCCATTTTTCTAACTCTACCTTCTTTACCCATAAATAGGAGCTTCAACCATTCCCTCCATCTTTTAAATCCTTTGAAAGTGGCTATTTGGCAACCTCTAATTCTTCTCTCCTACCAGGGGCGTGGATGGCGAGGAGGCAGTGAAGATGGAGAGATGGTGGCAGTGCAGGTACAGGGGTGGGAGTCATGGAGTTATTAAGAGGAAGCGACAGTGATGGTAGCTGTGATTCTGGTTGATGGTGGTGGTAAAGGTAGCAGAGACGGCGGTAATGACAGCGATGACGGTGGCGGTGGAGGTGGCAGACGTGTTGGGGGTGATGGTCGCGGAGGTAGTGGAGGTGGCAGTGGGTGACAACGGTTGTGTCATAGGAGGTGGTAGAGACGGCAGATGTAGAGGGGCTGGTGGGATGAGCAGGAGAGGAAGTTCCAGCAGCGGCACTGGGGATGGTGGGGATGATGCTATTCTAGAAGACGATGACATCGTGGTATTTGACATCTGGTGTGGTATTGAAAGCAAGGGCAATGCGGACATGGTGGTGATGGCATCTGGTAACCTGGCTACTGGGACCAAAGGCCCTTCCCCGTTTTTTGCTGCTGCCATCTGGCTGGACAAGCAGAGAAAGGGATGCATAGCAAGTAGACTACAATGAGGTCCCTTTGGGAGAGACAGCGCAAACAGGGGAAACCCCCCAGGCTGGGTGGTCTATAGGACTTTACTTGCAGTTTATTCTGGGTCTCAGCCTTCCATGTCTACTCCACTTGGGGTTTGGCCACAATAGGAATTTCCTGTGTACACTTGAGAGAAAGATAAATGGGAAGAGAGAAAGAAAAGTACAGCAACAAGGCTCTTAGCGCCCCTCTTGGCCTACCCTGGGCAAGCCTTGGCTAAACCTGTCAGTGGGCACTACTCCCGTGGAACGGTCACCCTGTGGGAGTGAGAGACCACATTCCAGAGGCAGAGCCCCATCAGCCACGCCTGGCCCAACACCTCCACAGACACTGAGCCCTGCCGAGGGACGCTGCGCTTGTTCTGACACAGATAACCAGGTGAGCAGATAGGCTGAGGAACTGGAAAACAATGCATTTTCAAGAAAAACAAATCTCCCTGCCTAAAATAAGCTCTCCAAACACAGAGTCACCACAACAGTCATGGCATCTCTGGAACCCATTGGCATTTCTGAAACTCATTCCAGCAAAGACAAGTAATTTGGACTCAAACCAGGCTAATTCCACCTCCATCATCCAAGGGTTTGGCCAAAGCACTTCCATTGTCTTGCCTTTGATTCAATGGGGGATTAGGCAAAATGAGAGCAGCAATTAAAGCCACCCTGCTCTGGTCTCTTCCTGGTGCCTTCCTCTGGTTTAATGTGTTTCCCAGATCAACACTGGGAGCAAGCCTGGAGGCTGAGTGTGGCATCCGTACGTCGTTTCGATCGTCAATTCTTAAGGGGTGATGACGATGGTGATGGTGGGGTGCCACCAAGGACCCCCAGACAGGCTGGATGACCTACTCACCGGGGCAAAGCCATCCACCGTGGAAAGGCATCCTCCCGAGACCACAAATGCCAAGCTTCTACCAAAATCAATGCTCTCTCCTCTTCTTCCTCCTCTTTTTCTCTTCAAGTATGCTCCTCTGCCCCCCGCTGGGTATAATGACATTGGCTACTATGTTCCCTTTTAGTTCTGTTTAACCCATACTCATGAGGCGCCATGGTGTGGCAGATACTGGGTTAAGCACTAAAGTTTCAATGATCAATAAGTTTCAGTCCTCCATCCAAGGATTAACAAGTCTAGTAAGGGACACAGATATGCATGACCTAATTTAAACACAATATGGAAAGTGGGGTTGTTGTTTAAAAAAAAAAAAGCATACTCAAAGGACTATAGGAACACAGCACAGGGGCACATAACTTCCTATTGGGAGAGATTTGGGGAAGAGGTAATACATGGCTGGGTTGAGAAGCACCCCCCCCCAACACAAAGCAATGTTCACTTGGGGTCCCAAAGCCCAAGAATCCTCTGTTGAGGGAACCCACAATGGTTTCCCCCATTCTATTATGGAAACTTAACAAATTTGCTTTAATTCAGCTTCTTATGGTCCTTAGTTTTAGAACTGAAGGAACAAACTTAGAAAAGTGACGTTCTGACCCAAAGTTTTCCTGGGTTGAATTCTCTATGTGCTCCTAATCCAATGCCAGAGGCTCAATGGGAGGGTGTCACCCAGTCAAGGGGGAAATTAAGTCACCAGCATTCTTGTACACCTTTTAAGCGTGAAAGGAGCTTTGAGAGGCTGGAAGCTTCTAGTCCTTCCCTCATGGAGTCTTATCAGAACCAAAAGGACTTCTGAGCTCAGCTGCTCCAGCCCATTCAGATGAGTTCAGAAGAAGCGCTGAGAGCAAACACTGTGGTGTGAGCTGCCCAGCATTCCGTAAAACCTAGTACGTGTCTCATCCTACTAGAAAGTGTGTCCCACAAGGGCAGAGGAGATTTTTTGCCTGTTTTGGCTCTGACTGGAGTGTATGTCACAACTAGGCAGTGCTCAGAGAACACTTATTGATGCTGACATTGATACCCGATTGTATCACACAGGATAGCAGAGTTGTTAAAAAGCATGACCTCTGCAGTCAGAGAGGCCTGTCTATAATCCTGGCTCGGTTACTTCTGAGCATGTGATCTTAGACAAGTTCTCTATGCTCCCAAGACCTCACTTTTATCATCTATAAAACGTAGACAGCAGTGCCACAGGGTGAGACGAAACTTAAAGAACATGTGGCGAGCAGCTAGCACAGTTCCTGGCACATAGTACACGCTTCACAAATGGCAGCTGTTATCAGTGACAATACTATCAAGTTATAAATGGGTGACTGAGAGAAGAACTTAAGAGAGAACTGGATGTAGGGGACAAAGTTAGTCAGCCCGATCCACATCAACCCTACTGATGTTGAATGTTCCACTGAACAAAATCTACCCCTAGAGTATTTCCCTGGTAGTTCCGCTACTTCTCCCTCACTGGCCCCTGATATTTTACCATAAGTGCTTCCTCCTTTCAACTATAATTTTTATTCTGATACAACCAAGTGCCCCTTGGATGGAAACCCATGCTGAGCTTTTATCAGAGCCTCACACTCTAAATGAATTGTCGAGGTTTCCCTTGAGTTAAACAAACATTGAATCAAACATTTGCTATATTTCAATAGCTTTTCCAAACAGTAGATCTTGTTTGATCTTTACAATGGCCTCAGAAAGTAGACAAATTAAACCTATATTACCCATAAAGACACAGGTTCAGAAAGATCAAGCATTTACGTGTGACCCCACAGCTGGCAAGTGACAGAACCCAGATACCTCCTTGGGTCTCCAACACCCGATTCAGCCACTAAATTCTCACCACAGCCGAGGGACCGTGTTCGGTCATGAGTTGTAGGCATTAAAGGTTGGGCAGGGAGCTCCAAGGACAAGCTGTCAACTTCCTAGTGTGTCTCTGGCCTGCCCCCAAGGTCATATGCTTTGGGTCAGTTCCTGCCTCTTGGTCTGTTTCAGCAAGGAAAGGGGCGGCTCTGCTCTCACTCGTCTGAGCCTCCCCCTCTTAGCTGAAGCAGACCCTGCACCGCAAGTCTGCACTTCACCAGAGAGCATCCGGAACCCTCCACCGGGAAACAGCAGGTCCCACGCTGCAATCCAGGGTTTCCCAAGCTCAGTAACTCACACTCCACCTTCAGAGCGTCTCCCATGTCCACTTGTATAACTCACCCTTTTCATTCAGACAAATTTACTCGTTATTTTTTTAACTCTCCATTCCTTATCTCCACCCCATCCTGTAGTAACCTTTATCTAGATTCTGACTCTATGAGTTTGTTTTTTCTAGTTATTTCCTATCGGTGAGAGAGACAAAATTATTTTTAAATGTATATTATCACAATGCTACCTTCTTTAACCTCATCCTAAGCAATACAAATAAAATCATAAATCTGAACTACTTGTTCTAATACACCCTAAAACTAATGCCCATTATAATTTTCTAAGTAATACATAGCTATTAAAATAAAGGCCTGTGATTCACCAGTGGCAAACACACCTCACTTTATTTAATTCTGCTGCAATCCATGTGGGACCCATCAGGAAATATGAGGAATAAATGTCCTAATTAACCATGGAGAGTAAACAAATACAAAAAATAATTTATTCACATTGTAATAACATGGCCATGTTGCTGAAGAAACCACACAGATAATTCAAAACCCTGTGCTAATATCCACTTAAAAATTTCTAAATCCCTGTAATCTCGACTACCTTCCCCTTTTTGGCCACACAGGCCTTAGAACTTTTGGAAGTTGCCAGAATGAGAGCAGAGGACGCAAGGCTGGGTTCTCTTCTGACTGGACTCAAACCAGCCTTGTTACAAACCCTGAAGCCATCCTTCCTTCTTCCCTGCCTTCCTCTCTCGCTCCCTCCATCCTCCCCTGCCTTCTTCCTTTTTCTCGTTCTGTCAACACCAGCTGAGCACCCACAGTTATGTCCACAGACTCCAGCTCCCCTGAGAGCGTCAAGGCCACCCTGCCCTCCGGAAGCCAACAGTCCTGTTGGGAAGGTGAAATAGGACAAGACTTGGTTTCCTCCCCACTCAGGTTAGCACGCCTAATGTCCAGGCGGCTAGCAACCCCGGGGGGATAGAAGGCGCGGGCTATTTCATTCGTTCACCCCTTCATTCTGCAGGCGCGCCGTGGGCTGTGCCGGGCCTGTGCTGGGGGTGCAGACAATGCCACACCCGGTCCCTCCAGGGAACCCTCAGGCCACGGGCGTGGGATGCCCAACTGCAAACTGAAGTGGGTCTCAGGCAGCCCGGGATGCTACCTGAGTGTCTGATGGAGAGCCGAAAGATGAACAGTGCAGGAAAAGACACAAAAGCATTAAAAACAGCCTGGCCCCATGAGGGTTTACAGGGCAGTTGAATTGGGATGGAGCGAACTGCTCCTGTAGAGAGGGGTCAGAAATGGACAGAAACCAAACCACAAAATATCCTTGGGGCTAAGAAATCCGGATTTCATCCAGATATGAAAACACTGAAGATTTTTGGCATCTGCAACCAGAGCAAACCCACTGCCACTGCTAGGGGCAGAAATCACGAAGAACGGCGTGGGTCAGCCCTCCCAGAGTGCAACTAACGCGGCCACCGAGGGCTGGCTGGCAAGCAAGGACCAGAGAGCAGTCTCTGGGGAGGGGCCCAGCGAGCCTGTCAGCCTCCCCAGGTGAGAAGAAACAGGTTCTGCGGGAGGGTGGGGTGTGAAGAGAGATGCTGGAGTCCCCAGGGGGCAGGGGACTCTACAGAGAGGAGACAAACAGAGAGACACACACAACACAGCTAAGTCCACACGCCACATAAAACGCACATTACACACACGCAAATACAGGTGAATGCAGTGTGACAGCCAAAGCCCAAATCCGGAGAAATCCCTCTCCAGTGTTCACAGTGGAATCAGGAGGTGACTCTCTTTTCTCTGCTTTTCAAATTATTTGTAGATAGTGAGGTTTTTGTTGTCGCTGTTGCATGTTTCCCAGAGTGTGAGCGGGCCAGTCCCGCTGTACCGAGAGCCACCTTAATCCTCCTGCTGGGACCCAGAGTGACATGTGCTAATTGCAGGAGGATCTAAAGCAACACAGCTCATCCACATGCCTTTCCTAATCCCTGCAATCATACCCACCCCCAGTAATGACACTTTGCACGTCTGTATTACTCATAGAACCGGCCACCTAACTTTCCTCACCAGCTTGCTCCTGTCCTCCCTCCTCCTCCACAGTCAGCCCCGGTGGGGAGGGTTTGGGGCTAGAACCATTCCAAAGCTCTTCTGCTTTAGGTTTGTGGCTGGCGCCCAGCCATGTATGAGAGGTTCTGGCTCTTCTCCCAGAGCCTGTGAGGCCCTGTCTCTCCTTCTCACCTTCCTCTTCTCTCCCTCCCTCTTGGTCCAGAGGGGCCAAAAGAAAACTGGAAGGGAAGGAGTCCGTTTGACTTTATAGATGGAGAAACTGGGGCTGGGGGTTCATTGCCTTGCCCAAGCTCACAGGTCATGGGTGGTTGGGCCAGGCTCAGAGCTCATGCTCCCCACAACCCCAAGACCTCAGAGGAGGAAAGATTCTGGCCTCGGCCCTCTGAGAACAGACAAGGGACCGATGACCCTCACAAGCTCCCTGATGCCACTGCAGGTCTCATCCAGAAAACTGATCCCTGGATCTAGGAAGGCAAGATTCAAGGGATGTTCTGAAAAAATAAGAAGCAGGACACAACAGGAGAATCAAGCACCTCAGATGAAAAGTACGGAATGGCTGATAAAGGTTTATTTAATCTACTTTCCACAAGAAAACTAAATCAGACTGTTATTTGTCCCAGGCTACAAGATGAATTGTCATCTTCTTGGTCGATCAATAAATACTTGTCAAATGTTGACTCAGAGTCCCCTTGAGTTGCATGGGGATATGAAGATTTAGGGAATCTGATCCAACTTGGGAGATGCTTCTAGCCCAAAAGCAAGGGCCCCAGGAATCTGCACCTGATTCCAAAGTGGTTCGATTGTCCCTCATGTGGGGATTTTCTGAGCACAAGGAAGGAACTAAACAGAGAAGTTCCTGCACCTACCAACCAAATTGTGATCATTCTTACTTCTTTAAGTAGTGAGAAGGTTTGCTCCCAAGTCCTCCACCTAATTTCAACAGTTAAGCTATTGAGATAAGGAGTATCGTTTGAAGGAAGAACAAAAGTGAAGGATAAACAGAAATTCTGAGGAACAAGGTTTAGTGGTCAAGACACAGATTGGATCAGGATTTCGATTTTCATTCGTGACATCCTATTAACAGTCTGTTGGGTAAGAGAGAAGTCACACTCAAAGCCTGCTGTAGCCCCAAGAAATTCCCAAATTTAGCCCTTACATATTAAAATTGGATTTGAAACCAAAATGGAAAAGCCCTAACACGGCTTTGCCATTCAATTCACGCATTGCTACAAACCGTCTAAAGCTGGGCACAACCTAAAAAACCTGTGGCTACAAGTTTGAAATGCTTGCGTTCTCTCTTTACATCATTGCTTTCCAGAGTCTGTTTGACCTGGTATTCACTTAAATAACATGGACAATCCGCACATGGTGGGCCAGTCCAGGAGCCAGCCCTCTTGGACCACCAGCTAACAGCATGCACAACAGTCCCGAGAAGCCCCATGCAGCATTCCCTACCCTGGAGCAGATCCAGGGCCCACAAAGGCTGCTCGCTGCTCCTCCTGCCTGCAGAAACTCGGATATGCACCCTGAGCCTTCCAGCTACACAGCAGCTGCCCACCTGGGAAAGTCAGGCCTTGCAATATCAGCGGCGTTCACTTTCAGACCTAGAGGCTAGAGCACCCAGGCTCAGCAGCTTCCTGGAGCATGCTGGTTAGCTACGAATGCTTACAATGCCCTTTTAACTACTGCTTGGCCTTGTTGCCGGAGCCTGGAGGTTCTCTTGTGAGAAGAGAGCAGAAAATCGCACACCACATCTACAGTAGGAGTACTGAGCTGGGAGTCCAGAGACCCAGGTTCCAGTTTTGGCCCTGACACGTGTTTGCCGTGTGGGCCTGGGAAGTGACTTATGCTCACTGGGCCGAGGGCTCCTCACCCATCTCCACGAGTGAGGAGATGATGTCCCTTCAGCCCTTCCAGCTGATCAGTGCACAGCACTGTCCCTAAGGAAACGGATTACTCGTGACGGTGACCTCTGGCCCCTGCCTCTCAGCAGGTGTAAACCTGGGCCTGACCAGGAAGTGACCCCTTCATGCCGCCGAGATTGACCCAGAGAAGACAGGTGTGTGGTGGTGTGGAAAGAACCTGTGCCGAGCACCCAAAGGACTGGGTCTGAAGCTTGGTTTTGCGGCTTAAAGGCTGTGGAATTGAGGCAAATCTATTAGCTTCTGTAAATCTTCTTCCTCACCTGGGAAATAAGGAAAAACTTATCCCTGAACACCCGGGACCACGGTGAGGATGGGCAGCACGTGGAGGCAAGAGCATTCCATCACCCGAAGACCTTCCCCACACAGGGGCTCTGACCCCGGCCCGCGCAGCCCGGGGGCCTCCGCCAGCTTGCTGGGACGGTTTGCACATGCCCCTCGGTGCACCACCCTCCTCAGTGGAGCCATGAGCTGCAGGAGACCCCAAAAGAGGGCTGTCTTAAGAATCAACAAGTTCTGATAAAGCCTCAGGAGGCTTTAAACACTCTTTAAATCTTAGGATGATGAATAAAGGACTAATGGAAAACTACCTCAAGGACAGTTATAACTAGAAAAAAGAAAACCAAACGGATGTGTCATTAATAGGCGTAACTAGTGCAACCGTTTCCAAAGACCTGGGAAAGGAAAAATAAGAGAGGGAACCAATAGGTGGGATGAACTGAGACGAGCTTCTAGGAGGAGGAATTTAGGAAGCCGTCCCACTCCCAGGCCCCTACGCTGCTCTCCCCACTTAGGGACCCCGGGACAATCAACCCTTCCAATGAGGCTGGAGAGAGGATGGAAATGGTAGCCAGAGGTGGGGCAGACGCTGGTGGCTCCTGAGCGTCTCCTGGGCCAGGACAGTAAAGAAGAACATGGCTCCTGGTCAATGTGAGCAGTGCTGTGCGTTCTCCCAGCTCTGTTCCAGCCCTGCCAACACCTCCCTATACCCTGTTCTGTGCCCATTTTTATTCTTTACAAATCAGTCACAAGAATGCATGTGTGTGGCTTAAGACACCTAGGGTGTTTTGAGCAGGCTTCTGTTAGAACGGTGGCTCCCAAGCTCAAGAGCTGTAATCTTCCTTCAGACTGGGGGTTCCCTGACACAGGGCTCGTGTCTCCCCCTCACCTGGGGGCCCAGGAGGACAGGGGTTGGATCCCTGCCTCAGAGAAGCAAACCTTCTGATATGGTCTCCCCTCTCAGCTGGGGGAGGTGGGGGCAGCCTGGCTGAGAGCCACAGCACTGACCCTACCTGGCCTTCTCTACCTCCTCCTCTCCCGCTCCTAAGAAGATGCCTGTATTAGGAAGATGTGGCCTGCCAGAGGAGATAAGCTAAACTGAAAAGCAGGAAAAACAAGTCCCCAGCTATTTTGTCAGGCTCAGAAGCTGGATTTTCTCCAAAAGACGTGTCTGTGTTAGTGGCTAGGTCCCAGCGTATCGCTGACTCCCTAGGCTGCCGCAGCTCTCGAAACGTCACCACCACTTACACGCACATCTCCTGCATGGGGCCAACCCTAGGCAGACATCAAGAGGAGGGGTAGGAGAGGCACCGTGAGAGCCCCTCAGCCAAACATCACTCGCATAGCTGCCCCAGAATTCCCCACATGGGCTTGCTCGCCCTGCCCAGGGATGGGTTTGACCTGTCCTTCTAAGACGGAATCTTCCACTCCACTCCTCCTCCCTGAAGGGGCCAGTCCTCAACGAGCACTAGCCAGTGGGTCTCGAGAATTCCCTTCCATTCCACCTGGATTTTAACTGAGCACCTATTAATGCCCAGCACCAGGCTGGGCACCGTGAGATGTTTATTTAAGACCATCCCCTCTAAGGACCCACTTCTAGGCAGGAACCACGTCCTGATCTGCCAAGACGCAGAGCTCAAGCAAGCACACACCTCGGCATTAACGTCCAAAGCTACAAGTTTAACACCTGGCACACCAAGACTTACAAAACCCAAAATGCCCACGTGTCATAATTCCACAAACCTCTATCATTTCCTTGCTGATAGGACAAAATGTGATCCTCAGTGGCTGTCCACACAGCTATCCCACTGGGGCTACTCCTGGGATAGAGGAGTCAAGTGGGAGACCAGGCTGGCAGACTCAGAGAGCCACGAGACCGGGCACGCTCTTCCATATCATATAATGTCATCAGCCTTCTAGTTAGGAGCTTTTCTTACTGAATGCTGTGAATGGAGCAGAGGCAGGCATGGGGCACCTCGCCACCTCCAAACCTACCGGGAGGATCAGGGTGCAGCTGTGGAAAACATTTGTCTCTTCCTTGAGAATTAGTGTACTGCCCAGTACACGGGTGCTAGACAGATTAACGAATAAAAACTTAGGATCTCACATCTGTTAGAAATAAATAAAATAATCACATCCTTCTCATAAGCGTAGGAACCCTCAAAATCTGCGTGGACAATTTAAAGGTCATTAATTCTTTGTGGATCCCTGTAATTAAGGTTCATAGAGAAGTTCCAAAACTTCGGAATTTCTTGGAGAAGTAATATTTCTCTCAAAAAGCAAACGTGGTTAGCCATCACATGACTGCCAATTTTCATTTCATAACTAAGGGCATTCAACTACAACCTCCTGTGGCCATTACTTTTAAAAGAAATGATATTTTAACACACATGCAAAAAAGGAGGAGGCCATGATCTCAGAATGTTAAACTTCCCTTCCCGAGACCATGCTGTGTGCATCCTTTTCCTTAAATTTCCCACAGACAGGCCCTCGGATCTGGGTTCAGAGCCACTAACCCAAGCCTGCTCCCCTTCTCCAGAGTTGCCAGATGAAATAAAACTGTTCTTTTTTTCCACCTATAGCAAATCATCTAGTCGGGGCCTGTCTCTCTCCAAAGTATCCAACGTCCTCAGCTTCACGCTGGGAAGCCTATCTCCTCCTGGAGACCAGGAACCCTTCCAGTGTCTTCTCTGAGAGTGGGAGCACCTGGGCCCCTCCTGTCCTCACCTGGCTGCACATTGTTCAAACTGAAACTGGTGCCACAAGTTCCTGAAGGCCTTAGTCCAATTAGGATCATCTGGATCATTAAAAATGCCAACATAATTAACAATTTGTTGTCGGAGCTGTCATTTCAACACATACCTGGGTGGAACAAAGTTGAAATGTGGTATCTTAATAGCAATTCAGTTCCTGTGATGGAACAAGTTGTGGGGGATGGAAATGCTGTTCTTCGTAGGCAGAGATGATGCTACCGCTTAAGGTCGGCATGGAGATTTTGAGTTATTTTCCTAGAAGACAAGCTAAGCTTGCCTCAAGCCATCCACAGACTCCCCTGTGACCTTGGAATCCATAAAATAGGCCTTAAAATGGGAGTCCAAGGTAAGGATGTGCTGTTACAGGAGAAAACAATTAAAAGGACAGCATCCACCATAGACACCAGTTCACTCCTGACAAGGCTGTGAAATAGGTACTACTATTCCCACTTGACAGACCAGGTGACTGAAGCTCAGAAAGTTTTTTCACTCCATGGTCAACAAACACCGAGCGCCTAATGCAGGCACCGCACAGGTGACGTGACTTTGCCCAAGGTGATACAGCTGCTAAGCAGCGAAAGAAGCACCCAATCCTCCTCATCAAACGTCAAGTCCACGCCATTCCACTGCTGCCTCCCAAGCTGGGGTCAGTGTCGTAGCATGAGTCCAGAGATGACCAGAGCCAAAGGGGCATGGTAGAAAGAACCACATGGTCCATCTCTTAACTTACTGCTCTGCAAAGAAAATCAGTACTGACGATCAACTGTGTCAGGGACCCGCTATTCAAGAGAGGGACAAATCAAACTAACCACCATTGTTCCATGAGTTACAGCGCTGTCCAAGGTAAGCAGCCCAGACCTGGGTGTTATAGCTTCATGCACCGTCCCAGGAGCCATCCCAACCCAGTAGGTAAGACAGAAGCTCCCAGTGAAGCGCACATGAGATACTGGGGGAGAAAGTTGGGCACAAGAGAGATAGGTTATCTTCTAAAGTTCAAGGGTTTCTAGAGAAATGGGATCAGTGGGATTTGAAAGGTCCTACTACTTGGGCCAAGGAACAAGATCTCCAGTTTGACTCTCTTAGGCCACCTCAACAGCCTGGGACCTATGCCTCAAGGCTGGCTTTCTGCCTATGGAATGTGGCCCACAACAGAGGTTTGGGAAACAATGCCTGCCATCCACTCTGGCTGGCCATCCCCCTCTGGCCAGCCTGACACACAATTGCATCAGAGAAGAGGCCAGTCACACTCTAGACTGCCCATTTCAAGAATGCCAAAATCTTCACGAATGGGCCACCCTCCGCTTGCAATCCACCAGAGGAGTTGCTGACAGCCACGGGTCACGTAACTGAGGCCAAACATAGGAGGCTGGCCTGGATCAATAGATGAGTCAGGGCTGCTCAATAGTATAAAACCTTGGGGAGCTCCAGTGCTCTTCACATCGCCAGCATCTCTTCCCCTCACTCAACCTTCCTGGTGCTTCAGGTAAGTGTGGGTTCTGCTAGCACTCGCATCTTCCCAGCTGGTCTCACCAAGCTCTGCAGAGGCTGGGTGGCTCTGTGGACAGGCTGGGCCTCTCTTCCCTTTGGGCCCTACAGGACCTCTTGCTTCCCAAACACACTCATTGTCTGGAGGGAATTCAGGCAATCGAAAGGGTTTGGAAGTGGGCTTGAGCTCCTGCCACGCAGATGGTATGTCTCCCCTTATGGACAGAATGCCAATTCCACAAAGACCAGACTATTTCTTGCCTCTCTGGCCACCCTTCAGGGGCATGTGTGGTGCTGGACACAGAGGGGCACTCAGCAGAGACCTCAGGGGTAGCCTGTGAATGTGCTGGTGGACTTCTGGAACCTGCCAGAAGGAGAAGCTGGGCCTACTCCCAAAGAAGAGGGAGAACGAGGCAAAGAATGTTGCCGTTGGGAGGGATTTTAGGAGCCACAGGAACTCAGCTCCTGTTTTGCAGGGGCACAAATTTCTGCAAGGGAAATTCTGGGATGCTTCCAACCTGTTATAGTCCTCTCTAGAGTCAAGGAGATGGCTGGTGTCATGTGGTCAGAGACACTGGTCAATCGGCCATCAGGGGTTCCTTGGTCCTCTCCTGTCTCATGGCAGGACCCTGATGGAGCCTGCCTTCTCTGATTACTGGCCTCTGGGTCATGGCCTAGCTCAGCCTCACAGGTCAAGGGTTTGAAGTAAAGACATCTGCAAGGAATGAGGCGCAACAACTGTCCGACATTCCAACACAGCTCCTCCAGTTGTCTTGGAGATGGGGGCAACTCTTCAATCTAGATAGAGGTTTGAGGGAATTTCCTATCTGCAATCACAGAGTCTGTGCTGGGACTGGGAGACACTAGTAGCCCTCTCATTTTGTAGACAAGGAAACAAGCGGGAGTCTGGGTGACTTCCCCAAATTCACGCAGAAGTTAGAGGCAGACCAACCAACGCTGAGAGGTGGGATAAGGAGATACATGGACCGCAGTAACTCAGCCATTAAAGCTTGGTGAAGACTTCCTGCAGAGGGACTCAAACTTTTTTTTTTTAAGTAACAATCCTTGGAGTCCCAGATGAGAGCTCCCTCTGCATCTGAGCAAGGTCAGAGCACAGAACCTGGTCCAGAGAGCGCTGCTCCAAGGGGGTGGGCATTGCCATGGATGCAGCTGCCTCCTTCGCAGCATCCTCCTACTGCAGATCCGGTGATGCTCTTCTCTGTTCTTCTTCCAGGCTCCCCTCCCTCGCTAGACGAGATGTCTTATCAGAAAAAGCAGCCCACCCCCCAGCCCCCAGTAAAGACCTCTGGCGGAGGCTCTGGAGACTGCGGCTTCTTTAGCGGAGGCGGAGGCGGTTCTGGAGGCTGCGGTGGCGGCGGCGGCGGCGGCTACTCCGGCGGCGGCGGTTCTGGCTGCGGCTACTCCGGCGGCGGCGGCGGCGGCGGCGGCGGCGGCTCCGGCTACGTCGTGGTCACCTCCGGGGGCGGCGGCTCTGGAGGCTGCGGAGGCGGTTCCGGAGGAGGATCCGGAGGCGGCATCAAGTACTCCGGCGGCGGCGGCTCCTCGGGAGGGAGCAGCGGCTGCTTCTCCAGCGGCGGCGGCGGCGGCGGCGGCTCCTCTTACTCTGGCCAGGTGGTCCAGAGCTACGGAGGCGTCTCTAGCGGTGGCTGCGGCGGCGGCGGCGTGTCCGGGGGCGGCTCCGGTTGCGGGGGCGACGTGTCCGGGGGCGGCGGCGGCTGCTTCTCCAGCGGGGGCGGCTCCTCCGGCGGCGGGGGCGCAGGCTATGTGTCCTCGCAGCAGTGCGCTCAGCAGGGCTACGGTGGGGGGTCGTCCGGCGGCGGCGGCTCCGCCGGGGGTGGCTGCTTTTCCAGCGGGGGCGGCGGCTCCATTTGTGGCGGCGGCTCCTCCGGGGGCAGCGGAGGCTGCTTCCCCAGCGGCGGCGGCGGCGGCGGCTCTGGTTGCGGCGGCGGCTCCTCCGGGGGCGGCGGCTGCGTCTCCATCGGGGGCGGTGGCTCCACCGGAGGCGGCTCTGGCGGTGGCTCCGGCGGTGGCAAGGGCGTCCCGGTCTACCACCAGACCCAGCAGAAGCAGGCGCCTACCTGGCCGGGCAAATAAAGCCCCTGAACGCCCTGGAGGCGAAGAGTTGGAAGTGTTCTCCGTGGGCGCGGGCAGGCTTAGCACTCTCATGACATTACCCGGTTTCCAAATCCTTCATGTCTAATCCACCTGGAAAAAGCCACTGAGCTCTCGGGCCTCATATTCTGCAGCTTTTCCACTTTGGTTTCTGTAAACTACTTCCCAAACCCAATGCATCCTTAGCCAATAAATGCAATTCATGAGAATCTTTGAGTCTCCAGCAGTCTTTGTAGCTTCCGCGTTCATCCATTCCATTCCTCATTCGCTCCAATCATTCAACCAAACACATTCATTCACCCAATATATTCTATTGGGGGAAGGGGAGGCGTACAGATGGGTGACAGCGAGGAGGGCGAATGGCTGACAACCGATGACCGATATGTGGACCCCCAAACACAAAGATCCTAGGAAAGACTTCAGTAAACAGTCCCTGGCGGGGTAGCCATCCTCGGTCTGCTCATTGAGCTCAGTGCCTTCCTAGCACAGAAGGATGCTTTTTCATAGAGCAGAGTCTGCTCTGGAAGGTCTAAACTCTTCGGCTCTTCGGGAGCACCAGCTTGTGCTATCCAGACTCACAGGGAAAAGAATAATCAGATCAGATATTATGAGCATCAATAGTATGTGAAGCACTGGCAGAGGCGCCAGTAGTGACAAGAGAATGTAAATGAGCTGTTTCCTGCCCTCCTGAAGGAAATTACGCCTAACTTAGGAAGATAGGGCGTAAATGTATGAGATTTTAAACATCAGAACAAAAGACATCATGGGAAAACACAGGAAGTTGTCCAATGAGTAAGGAAGACGCTACAGTTGCTCCAAGGGATGAAGTAATTTTCCAGCTCCCCAAAGAGATGCATCAGTCTGGCCAGCAGCTTTCCAGACCCATATTCATGTGCTATTTCTACCAGCTCGAGGTAAATGTCATTTTATTGATTTATTCAAAACAAAACACCTTCCACATAAACCATCAGAAAGCCAAAGTACCCTCCCTACCTAGTCACTATTGGAGACAAAAAGGATAGATTCTCCTTGCCCAGCTCTTCCATTTACAGAGTCATCATCAACTTTGTCAGAGACTAGAAAGTGTGTTGGCAAAGAAATAGACAATATAAATAAGAAACAAGTGGAAAAATTTAAATAGCCAACTGTATAATCAAACATTAGAACTTAAAAATTTTTTAAATCTCACTAGATAGGCTCAATAGGAGATCGGAGATAACAAAGTAAAGAATTAGTCAACTCAAAGATCAATACAAATTACCAATCTGAACAGAGAAGGGTGGGGAGAAAGGAGGGGTGCCTCAGGAATCCATAGGGCAGTAACAGATTATCCAACATTTTGTCATCAGCATGCCAGGAGAGAGAAAGAGTGTTGGGCTGAAAAATATTTGACAAAAATAATGGTTGAAAATTTCCCAAATTTGGCAAAAGGCATAAACCTACATATTCAAGAAGATGAGACAACCTCAAACAAGATAACCCCCAAAGACATCTACATCAAGGGGTATCACCTCAAATTTCTAAAAACTAAAAACAAAGAAAAAAGTCTTGAAAGCTGGTGGAGAGACAGCACATCACATGTGGAGGAACTCTGATGTGAATGACAGCAGACTTCTTATCAAAACCAACGGAGGCCGGAGGAACTGGTATGACGTTTTTCAAGTGCCAGGATAAAAATTCTTTATTCTGTGAAAATATCCTCCAGGAATGAAGGTAAAACAAAGATATTCTCAGATGAAGGAAAGCTAAGAGATTTTTTCACCAGTAGACCTATCCTTAAAAGAATGACTAATGGAAATTCTTCAAACAAAAAAGGAAGGATCAAAGTAAGTAACCGAGAATGTCAGGAAAGAAGAAAGAGCAATGAATAGTGTAAAATTGCAGGTAAATGTAAGACAATATCCTTTTCTTCTTGAGTTTCTAAAATGTGCTTGATGGTTGAGGCCAAAATCCTAACACTGGTTTTCAACACATGTAGATGATATATTTAGGACAATATTACTATAAACAGGGGAAAGTAAAGGGATCTAAATGAAGGTGAGGTCTACATTTCACTCGAAGTGGTAAAATGTCAACATCAGTAGGCTATGTTAAGTTATATATATAATGTAATACCTCGAACAACCACTATAAAAAAACTATACAAATGCACTAAAAAATACTATACATAAATCAAATTGGAATTCTAAAACAAGTAACAGTAAATTTTTATTGTAGTATAGCATATATATATATATGCGAGTACATACTTTATAACTGACAGCACAATTTTTATTGAGTGAACTCATCCCTATAACTAAACCTCAAAAGTCTTCCTTATTCCCCTCCCAGGCATTAGCTTCCCCAAAGGTGTCATTATTCTGACTTATTATTGTAGATTAATTTTGCTTGTTTCTGAAGGCTCTATAAATATAATCATATTGTATGTATTTTTTGTTTCTGTCTTCTTTTGCTCAGCATCATGTTTGTGAAATTCATTCACGTGTTTGCTTACTTGGAGCTGTACTTTTTTATTTTTAATTGGGTTGTTTGAAGTTTTTTGCTATCATAACATATGTCCATACCCGGCTTTGGTGGATACTGGCAGTTTTCCAAAGTAGCACATCAGAGTTCCTGAGTGATGAATGGCATTTCGCCAATACATGGTTTTTGGTTTTCATTTATTTGTTTATTGCAGCCATTCTAATGGACATGAATGGTATCCTATTGTGTTGTTAATTTGCATTTCTCTGATTAAGAACCTCTTCATGTGTTTAGTGGTTATTTGGATATTGTCTTTTATAAAGTACTGCTCAAGACTTTTGCCATTTTTTATTGCATTGCTTGTCATCAGCCGCTGCAATTATAGTGACGGAAAGAATCAATACTCATAGGGAATATATTTCACTTGCCCCAAACCCTGAGACATAAGGAAGATTTAACTCAACTTCTCATTCTAATGAGAAATCACCTCTTAAACATTCTTGAATGATAATTATCCAAACTTTTTATTCCACACTAAGGTGACTAAGAAAACATTTCCGTTTTTGAACACCACTTATAGGAAAATTCTTCCTTATATTGTATGTCAATCTACATCCCTGAGTCAACCACCATTTGGCTTGGTTTTGTTCTATGAAACATATGAAATAATTCTCCCCCTGACTCACATGAAAGCCCTTCAGATATTAGAAGATGAACCCTACAGCTCCCAACCCCCACCCACAAGATTCCATTGATACTAATTTCTTTGTTGCAGCTAAGTCAACCAAACTGTCTTCCAGAAGTTTGGGTGGTACTCACCATTAGTCCCAAGTTTATATTATCTCTTCATGTGATCCACTTCTGAAATTGGTTGCTTTTTGCTGACATGCAAGGAAGCTCCGTAATGCCATCAGGAATCACAGGTCACTGCATTGTCGATTCTTGTAAATCTCCATCATAAAGGCTCCTGACTTATTTTGGCTCTCCTTTATCCTTCCTGAACTGGGTCAAAGCCATCTTGTGATCTCTGACATGGGCTTTCACTTTTCAAGTGTGCTTTGGAATGGTTATCATCAAGAGCACAAGTTGTTGGGCTTTTCTCTCAATGCTCTAAATACCACATCGACAGACTCAGAGGCCAAATTTAGCCATTCGTTAAACATTTTTCAAGCGACTACTTTGTGCCAGCACATGCTGAATAAGAAGGAAATCACCCTACCCTCATGAAGCTTGTAATCTGCTGGGGACAGAGATCAATAAACAAGCAATTAGAATCCAGTGTAGAACAATTGCCAAAAGTAGGAAACAGCCCATCACCCAGTGAATGGATAAGCAAAATGAGATATATACACATGATGGAATATTATTCAGCAGTAAGAGGGAATGAAGTCATGAAGACATGACAGTATGGATAAACCTTAAGGGCATCATATTGAGTGAAACAAGTCTGACATAAAATGACAAATATGGTACGATCTCACTAATATGAACTAATTATAGTATGTAAATCCATAGAGATAAAATCTAGAATATAAGTGACCAGGAAATAGAATGAGGCTAGAGACTGGGAAACAGTTGCTTAATATGTGCAGAGTTTTTAATTAGGTTGAATTTCAACATTAGGAGATGGACAGAGGCGATGGGGGCACGTTATGGTGAGTGTAATTAACAGCACTGAATTATGAGTGTGGCTGTGGTTGAAGGGGAAATTGAGTCGTGTGTCACCAGAAGGAAAGCCAGAGGATCAGACATGGGACTGGATAACAGTGAGTCTTGTAGTGGATGATGACTGTGATTGGCAGCACAAGTATTAAAATGTTCTTTCAGGAAAAAAAATCCAGTGTAGAACTCTGGAATCCATTAACACAATTAATTTTTTTAAAAAAGCAACTCTTAGCTTTTATAACAAGTTTTCCAGAAAAATGTCCACTCTACCCCAGAAAGTTTCCATCATTGTCCATTGGAAACAAAAACTTCCACATATCTTTCTATATGGTGATACAGAAGTATACCATTATATATTCACATGTAGAAGCCTTTTTCCCCTTTTTTAAAGCTTTGATCACTCCGTACACTTTACTACGCAATTTACTCTTTCTTTTTTTTTTGCATGGCAGGCACCGGGAATCGAACCCGGGTCTCTGGCATAGCAGGCAAGAACTCTGCCACTGAGCCACCGTTGCCCGCCCTTATGCAATTTTCTTTTTTTAACATCACAATACATCACATGTCTATGTATTTTAAAAGCAAATAATGTTTTGAAACACAAAATTCATAATATAGTATCATGAATGTATGAAAAATCCTTATAAATTGTTAAGAAAAGTTTAAATGACCTAATATAAAAATGAGCAAAAAACATGAGCAGACTTTTCACCAGAAAGTAGAGTCAAATGGCCAAAAAAGACAAATATATAAAGAGATGTTCAATTTCATTCATGATATGGAAATCATGAATTACATCTCAGCATTTCAAGGGCAAGGATTAAGAAATCTGATACTGCAACATATTGATACATTTTATATACCCTATGACCAGCAACAACAAAACTTTGTGATTCTAATTCTTTGTCTATGTATGTTGCATTTATAGACTTTTCACTTTTTTAAAGGTGTATTTTGATAAAGTGAAGTCACATTTTTAATCTTTACTTTTGTAGTTGGCACATTTTGTCCTAAGAAATCTCTTCCTATATCAAAGTCAGAAAGTAATTCATCTATATTTTCTACTAATAGATTTGTCTTTGTTTTGATATTTAAACTCTTAATATGTCTGAATCTGATTTTTTTTGTATATGGTGTGAGGAAGGGATCCAGTTGCATTTTTTCCACATGGATAACCATTTTTCCAACTTCATTTACTGAATAGTTTCTCCTTTCCTTATGATTTTCTGTGCTACTTCAACTACATGGTAAAGTTCCATACATGAGTAAATTTCTTCAGGGGATCTATTTATGTTCCATTGATGGATTTGATTTTTCCAGTGCTGGTATTGCATTGTGCTAACTACAATTGCTTCATAATAAATGCCAATATTGGTAGAGCAAATACATCCTCCATGTTGTGTCTATTTTTATGTGTGTCTGCTTTTGAAACTTTGCATTACTGTATACATTTTAGAATCTCCTTTTCAAATTCTATGTAAAGTTTTTATGGGTTTGATTGGAAAGGCATTAAATCTACAGATCGGTTTTGGGAAGAATGGCAGCTTTACAATATTACATTTCCCTATCTATAAACATGTGATCTCTCTCTACCCATTTTTACTTAAGTCATCTGCAGTGATTCAAACCTTTACATACCCCAGAAAAAGCATGTTCTTAAAGTTAATCCATTCCTAAGAGTTCCTACCTGATACAGTTGTTGAAAATTGAGACAACCCCATGGATTATCTTCCCTAAGCTATTAATAGAATGAATTACATTGAAATACTTTTCATGTTGTACCAATTTTGTTTTTCTAAAATGAAAGTCAACTTATTGCATATCATGTTTAAGCATTTTTTAATTTAGGTTATTTATAGTTATTATTTCAATTTTTAATTAGAGAAATTATAGATTTACAGAAAAATCATACAGAAAATGTAGAGTTTCCATACACCCGTGCTGTTTTAGCACTTTACATTCATGTGGTGACTTTGTGAACAATTGATGAAAGAATAACATTATAACTGTTCTATTAACTATAGTACATAGTTCACGTTAGGGTTCACTCTATCTGTTGTACAATCATATGCTTGTTGTTTTCTTTTTAGTTTTTATTCTGCTAACATATATACAACCTAAAATTGACCTTTTTAACTACATTCAAATGTGTAATTCAGTGCTATGAGTCACATTCGTAATTGCGTGCTTCCATCACTACCATTCATTACACAACATCTCCACCACCCCAAACAGGAATTCTGCACAAATTAAGCATTAATTCTCCATCCCCTGCTCCCACCCCAACCCTTGATAACCTGTATTCTAGTTTTCAACTCCATAATTTTTCTTCTGTTTCACATCAGTGAGATCATGCAGTATTTGTCCTTTTGTGTCTGCCTATTTCACAGAACATGATGTCGTGGAGGTTCATCTATGTTGTTACATGTATCAAAACTTCATTCCTTTTTATGGCTTAGTAACATTCCATTGAATATGTATATACCATATTTTTCTATTGATGGACACAAAATTGAAAATTGCTTTCAATTTTGGGGGATATATACATAGAAATGGGACTGATAGATCATGTAGTAATTCTATACTTAATTTTCTCAGGAGCCACCAAACTATTTTCCATAACAGCTGCACCATTTTTAATTCCCACCAACATTATGTTCCTATTTCTTTATATCCTCTCCAACGCTTGTTATTTTCTGTTTTTTTTTTTCAATAGTACCATTCTAGTGGGTACAAACTGGTATCTCACTGTGGTTTTGATTTGCCATCTCCCTAATGTTGAGCGCCTTTTTATGTGCTTTTTGGCCATTTGCTATCTTCTTTGGAGAAATGTCTATGTAAGTCTTTTGTCCATTTTTTAATGGGATCATTTGACTTTTTCTTGTTTAGTTGTAGGTTTCCTCATATATTCTGGATATTAAATCCTTGTCAGATATGTGTTTTCCAAATATTTTCTCCTATCTGGATTGTCTTCTTCCTTTCATAAGCCCTTCAGTGTATAAAAGTTTTTAACTCTGATGAAGCCCCATTGTTTGTTTGTTTTTTCCTTTGGTTGCTCATGCAACCTAGTAATATAGGGGAATTTGAAAATATATTATAGGTATGTACAAAAAATCCAGGAACAATCATCATACACAATGATATAATGCTAAATTAATAAAAAATGAGAGAGTCAGAGATATCTGCTATTATATATATATTTACCCAGTTCAGTGAGAGAAAATAAAGATATCCAAACCCTAATAATTGGAAAGGAATGAATGAAACTGTCAAAAATCACAGGAAAGGGCGGCTGCCGTGGCTCAGCAGGCAGAGCTCCGACCTGCCGTGCTGGAGGTCTGGAGTTCGATCCCTGGTGCCTCCTGCCCATGTGCAAATCAAAAAAAAAAATCACAGGAAATATGACTGCGATCATCTATTCTGTCACTTTGTTAAATTCATTTTAGCTCTAGGAGGTTTTCTATGGATTTTTCAGGATTTTCTTTACATAAACTAATGCCATTTGAAAATAGGGGAAGTTTTACTTCTTCGTTTTCAATTTAGATGTCTTTTATCTCTTTTCCTTTCCTAATTGCTCTGGCTAGAACTTCCAGTACAATGTTGAATAACAAGTAGGGACTTTAGGCGTTCTTGTCTTGTTCGTGATCTTAGAGAGAAAGCTTCCCATCTTCCAGCATTGAGTAGGATGTTAGCTGTAGGGTTTTCATATATGACCTTTTCATGTTGAAGAAGCTTCCCTCTATTCCTAGTTTTTATCAAGAAGTGCTGCTATTTTGTCAAATATTTTCTGCGTCAAATGAGATGATATAAAACATCATCATGCAAATATCTGTTTGAGGCCCTGCTTTCCCCATCCATTCTTTTAATGGAGTACATTACATTAATTTATTTTCTATGTTGAATGACTCCTGCACACCTAGGATGAATCCCCCTTGATCAAGTATGTAATTCTTCTAATGTGCTGTTGGATACAGTTGGAAAGTTTTTTGTTGAGAATTTTTGCTCTGTGTTCTTAAGGGATATTGATCTGTAATTTTCTTTTCTCCTGGTATCTTTATCTGACTTTAGTATTAGGGTGATATGGACCGCATATAATCAGTTAGGGGGTGTCCCTCCTTTTCAGTCTTTTGGGAGACTTTGAGCAGGATTGGTGTTAATTCTTGGAATGTTTGGTAAAATTCACAAGAGGAGTCACTTAGCCCTGAGCTTTTTATGTTGGGAGTATTTGATTATGGATTCAATATCTTCACTCATTAATGGTTATTGAGATCTTTCTTCTTTTTTTTTTTTTTTTACTTGTCTGTCGATAAGGTAGATAAAAGGAGCATCAGACAAAAGATTTTCACAATCACACAGTCACATTGTGAAAGCTGTATCATTATAGAATCATCTTCAAGAAACATGGCTACTGGAACACAGCTCTACATTTTCAGGCAGTTCCCTCCAGCCTCTCCATAACACCTTAACTAAAAAGGTGATATCTATTTAATGCAGAAGAATAACCTCCAAGATAACCTCTCAGCTCTGTTTAGAATCTCTTAGCCACTGACACCCTATTTTGTATCATTTCGTTCTTCCCCCTTTGGGTCGAGAAGGTTTTCTCAATCCCTTGATGCTGAGTCCCAGCTCATTCTAGGATTTCTGTCCCACGTTGCCAGGAAGGTCCACACCCCTGGGAGTCATGTCCCATGCAGAGAGTGGGAGGACAGTAAGTTTGCTTGTTGGTTTTCAGTGTGTTGGCTTAGAAAGGCCACATCTGAGCAACAAAAGAGGTTCTCTTGGGGGTGACTCTTAGGCCTGATTTTAAGTAGGCTTAGCCTGTCCTTTGTTGGGTTGTTTCAAATGAACAAACCCCAAGATTGAGGGCTCTGCCTATTGCTTTGTTTGTCCCCACTGCTTGTGAAAATATCACGAAGATCTTTCTTCTTGAATCAGTGTAGGTAGTTTGTGTGTTTCTAGGAATTTGTCTATTTCATCTAAGTTATCAAATTTATTGGTGTGAAGTTGTTCATAGTGTTATTTTAAAATCCTCTTTATTTCCAAGAGATCAGCAGAAATGCCCCCCCTTTCTAAATGATTTTAGATATTTGTGTCCTCTTTTTTCTTTGTTAGTCTAACCAAAGAATTGTTATTTTTATTGATCTTTTCTAAGAATCAATTATTGATTTTGTCAATTTTGGTTTTTCATTTGTTTTTTTATTCTCTATTCACTTATCTCTACTCTATTCTTTATTCCCCTTTCTTCTGCTCACTTTGGATTTAGTTTGCCCTGGTTTTTCTGGCTCCTGTAGTTTTGAGGTAAGTTTCCTGATTTGAGCTCTTTTTTCTTTTTAAATGTAAGCATTTAGGGCTTTAAATTTCCCTCTCGGCACCGCCTTTGTTGCATCCTATAAGTTTTGGCATGTTATGTTTTTGTTTTCATTTACCTCAACCTATTTCCTGGTTTCCCTTGTGATTTCTTCTTTGACCCGTTGGTTGTTTAACAGTGCGTCATTAAATTTCCCCATATGGGTAGTCAGAGACTGTGTGTGCACCCAAAAGGATCATGTTCTATTAATTCATTCCTGCGGGTGCAGATCTATTGTAGGAGGGACGTTTTGATTAGGTTATTTCAGTAGAGGATGCCTCAGCGTGGGTTTTAATCCTCTTACTGGAGCCCTTTCTAGGAGAAGCTGAGATTAAATTAAGAGAAGCTCACAGAAAAGCCCCAGAGAAGCTGAGAGGAAGCCACTGAAGCCAGAAACAAGAAGCTGGAAGCCACAAAACCCAGGATAAGGACCAGCAGAAGCCACCATGTGCTTTGCTGTCTGACAGAGGAGCCCAATTCACGGGTCACTGGCCTTCAGAGAAAGTATCTGTTGATGCCTTCATTCGGACATTTTCACAGCCTTCACATTATAATGTTGTAAACTAGGAAATCCACATTGTTCAAAGCCAATGCATTTCTAGTACATTGCATTCCATCAACTTTAGTAAACCAAAACACTAGATGCATGAATTTTTCAGTCTCCCTCTTTTATTGATTTCTAGTTTCATTCCCTTGTGGTTGGATAAGGTATGATTTCAATGTTTTTTAATTAATTGAGACTTGTTTTGTGACCTAATATATGGTCTACCCTGGAGAACGAGCCATGGACACTAGAGAAAAGTGTGTATTCTACCTGCTACTGGGTGGAGTGTGCTGTATTTGTCTGGTAAGGGTAGATACTAATTTTGGTTAATAGTATCATTTAAGTCTTCTGTTTCCTTGTTGAACTTCTGTTCATATGTTCCATCCATTATCAAAAGTGGTACATTGGTGTCTCCTACTATTAATGTAAACCTGCCTCTTCCTCCCTTCAAATCTGTCAATATTTGCTTCAGCTATTTTGGAGCTCAGCTATTAGTGCCTATATATTTATAAATGTTATGTGTTCTTGTTGAATTGACCCCTTTTTCAGTATATGGTACCATCTTTGTCCCTCATAAGTTTCTTACTTAAAGGCTGTTTTATCTGATATTAGTATAGCTACTCCAGCTCTCTTTTGGTTACTATTTGCATGGATTTTTTTTCCATCCTTTCACTTTCAACCTATTTGTGTCTTTGAATTTAAAGTGAGTCTGTTGGATTCAGAATATAGCTGAATTTTGCTTTTTCATCTATTTTGCCAATCTCTGCCTTTTGGCTGACAGTTTAATCCATTTACATTTAAAGTCGCCACTGATAAGCAAGACTATCTTTACCATTTTACTTTATGGTCTCTGTGTGTCATACTTTTTTTGTCCCCTCAATTCTTCCATTAATGCCCACTTTCATATTTAATTCTTTTGTACTGTACCATTTTGAGTCCCTTTTCCCTTTCTTCTCTTTGTATTTTTCATATATTTTCTGTGTGGTTACTATCGTGCTAAAGTTGAACATCCTAAATCTACAGCAATCACATTTGATTTGATATCAACTTAACCTCAGTAGCATACCCGTGAACTGTTCCGCTAACCCTCCATCCCTCCCCACCATTTTTGTTGTACTTATTGCAAATTATATCCTTATAATTGTGTGTGTGTATATATACATATATATATATTTGTATACAAATATTTATTTATTTGTATAATTGACATAGATTTATTATTTTCATACATTTGTTTCTTAGAATTTTTAAGTAAAAAATGTAGTTACATGTCAAAAAGTACAACAGTACTGGCATTTATAATTATCCATATGGTTACTTTTACCAGAGGTCTTTATTTCTTTATGCTGCTTGTATCCGCGGTCTAGTGTCCTTTCCTTTCGTTCTGAAAAGCACCTTTCAGCATTGCTTTGTAGGGAATGTCTGGTGGTGACAAACTCCCTCAGCTTTTGTTTATCTAGCAATGTCTTAATCCCGTTTTTGAAAGCCAGCCTTCCAGATATAAAATTCCTGATTGGAAATTATTTTCTTCCAGCACTTTACTTGTCCCACTGCTCTTCTGCTTCTGAGTTTCTGATGAGAAGCTGGAACATAATCCCATTGGGACTCCCTTGCACATGACACACTGCTTTTCTCTTGTGGGTTCAGAGCCCCCGTGGCCAGGTGCACCTGACAGCTTGACTGCTGTGTTTGGGTGTGGTTCTCTCCGATTTTACCCTCCTTGGGGTTCATGGAGATTCTTTTATGTGCATAGTCTTGTTTTCTGTGGTTATTTCTTGAATATTCCTTGTCCCTCTTCCTTTCTTTTCCTTCTGGGACTTCCATACCGTGTATATTAGTGCATTTCCTGGTGTCCTACAGGTCTTATAGGCTGTCTTCACTTTTTCTATTCTTTTTTCTCTCTGCTTCTCCTCCTGAGTCACTTCAATTGTCCTGTCTTCAAGGTCACTCATGCTTTCTTCTGCCAGTTTCAAGCTGTTGTTGAAACCTTCTGTTACTGTGGCCTCCAACTCAAATATTTTCGTTTGGTTCCTTTTTTTTAATGTGTCTCACTACCTCTACGTATTTCTATAGTGAAACATACACACACACAGGCAGATATGTGATATTATATCACAGGGAATTTCGTTCACAATGTGGTTTTTTTTGGGGGGGTATGGTGGGGAGGGTGCAGTGCATGGGCCAAGAATCAAACCAAGGTCTTCTTTATGGCAGATGAGAATTCCACCACTGAACTACCCGTGCACCTTGCTTGGTTTCTTTTAAAACCTTCTGTCTCCTTGTTGAGATTTTCATATTGTTCATTCATTGTTTCCCTCATATCCTTTGGTTCTTTCTCTGTGTTTTCCTTTATTCCCTTAAGCATATTAAGAATCATTTTCTGGGGGGTGCAAGGGTGGTTCAGTGATAGAATTCTTGCCCGCTATGCAGGGGACCCAGGTTCAATTCTGCACCCATGCACTTCACCACCCCCCAAAAAATTCAACAAATGGTGCTACAATAACAGGATAGTCACATGGAAAAAGAATGAAATGTGACCCCCACCATACAGTATCAAAAAAAAAAAAGAATCATTTTCTTTACGTTTTTATCCAATATGTCCAAAGTCTACATTTTTTTAAATGGTTTCTGGATGTTTATCTTGTTCCTTTGGACGTGCCATCATTTCTTGTTTCTTTGACTTGAAATCTTTCATTCAAAACAGTACACTTTAATATTTTAAAGGATTAACTCTGGGATTTAGTCCTTGAACCATTTATGTTGTAAGTTTGTATCCAGGTAGCAATATGAAGGAGATTTTCCTGAATGCCAGGATCTAATTTAAATAAACAAACAAAGCAAAGCAAATCCTAACAGTCCTTGAAAATTGGCAGTGTTGGTTGTGCTCTCCTTCAGAGTTCAGCCCACCTTTTAAAGAAGATCATCCCAAAGGGAACACAGATTTCAGGGTTTTCTTCCCCCTGTCTTGTCCTGGGCTTGTGCTTCTGGTGGCCTTAGGCTTTCCCGTTTACAGGAATTTGAATGGCGGCTCTACTCCTTGTGAAATGGACTTTCTCCCTCTCCTGCGTGCTTTAACCTATGACTTAAAGTAGGCAATCCTTTGCCCCAGGCTGCTTTGACTTGTTTCTCACACTGTGTTAGCTATCTGCAGGCTGTTTTTGTCTGCAAGGCAAGTTCCGGGTTGACAAGCCCAAGAATTTCCTAGTTCAGTCCAATGTCGAGGTGCCGCAGTATATGCCGAGGGGTTACTCCACTCCTTCTGGAACGGGGTCGGGGGGGCGATGGAATGCAGACTGGGATGGGGAGGCGCCATCAGAGGCACCCCCAGCTTCTAGTGTTTAAAGCTGAGTTTTCTTGATTTGGCCCTCACCCATTTAGGTAACTTTTTACCTATTTTTCTGGAGTTTGGAGGAAGAAGGCTCTGATAGTTTTTGCTAGATATTCAAACCCCTGTGAGGAATTGCCACCTTGGAGTATCTTATGCCACCATGTTGGTTGATTGGAACCTCCACTTTACAAATAATTTTATTTAGAAGATTATGTCTATACCCCTAGGAGAGATTAGCTTCCAATTTTCCTTTATTTTACTGTTCATGTCTGGTTTTACTGTCATAAACCTAGCTTTATAAAATGCACTGGAATATGAATACTTCTTTTTATTTTCTGTAAGAATTTTTATACATCTGGAAAAAGCTGTTTCTGGAACCATGTGTAGAACTTGCAGATAAAACTTTGTGAGTCTGATGTTTCTTTCATGGGAATATTTTCTTCATAGTTATATAACCACGCAAATTTTTTATTTCTTCTAAACTCAGTTTTAAATATTTATACTTTTCCTAGAATATTTTCCATGCTACTTGCTTTCATATTTGCTGACATAAAGTTGTTCATAATATTCACTTACTTTTTAAATCTTTCTACATTTATTTCTTTTTTATTCCTAAATTTTTACTTATGCAATTCTCTTTTATTTATCTTATGAGAAGTTGGTCAATTTTATTAAAACTTTCAAGAAACCAAATTTGGGCACTTTTACATATTCTCTCATATCTTTGTTTTTTTATTTCATAAAATTTTTTCCTCCATCACTTACCTCTTATTTTCTTTAGTTATCTTATTTTTAAAAAACCTCTTAAATTGAGTATTTAGCTCAATTATCTTCAGTCTTTCTTCTTTATTAATGTAGCCATTTAAAGTCTGATATTTCTTTCTAAAAATAGCATTGTAGATAAACTGTTCTCTGCAAAACCTTTCTGGAGTTTTAGTTTATCCTGCAAGTTTGAAAATTTTGCAGGGATTTGTCTAGGTACATCTTTATTATTATTATTCTACTTAACATCCAATGCATCCCTTCAAGTTAAAGAATCCCGTCTTTCTTCAGCTTAAAACTATGTTCTATTAGATCTTTGTTTAGTTTTTCCTACCTTTCATTGCCTCTTGATGGCCTGTTAAAAAGATGTTAAACGTTCTTTAGCTTTCCTTCATATCTCCAAATCTATTCATTTTTACCTAAATTTTCAGTCTTGTTGTGAAGAGACTCTAATGAGAACGTATCTACCATTTATAAAGAATACGAAAGGGGCCACTGTTTTCTAGGGGCACAAGCCCGTCTCCCTCAGCAATCCTATTCTCTTTGCCCATGAGAATGCAGCCTCCCTAGTCTCCAATTTCTCCAAACCCACAGGCTTTTCCTACTGCCCTCTGATTCCAAAACTTGGCCATTTTCCCTACCAGGTGTCCTTTGCTCTTTGACCTCTGACACACACCCTCCCCCACACACACACCCTGAGCTTGATGTTCCCCAATTCTGAGGTGCCTGGGAGGTTTGCAAGTCTTAGACTAGGTCACCAAACCTCACCACGAGTTTAAGTACCAATCACAAATTTGACCAATGCATTCCCAGTCTCTCTGTGGCTATCAGAGTAAATTTTCCCTATCTCACTTCCTAAATCTCAAACCCTAAAATCCACCCTTTCCACCATCACTATAAAACTGAGATTCCACATTCTGAGTTTTCCATATCTAACCCTACCCCATCAGTCTCCAAGCCAACCATGATACAGACCCAGCCCTAGTTTCTGCAGTCCCACTGCTCAGCCCAAGTCCACATTCTCAACCCCCAAATCTTCATTTGGGAGGCCCCTTTCAACTCTTATCTTGACCTCCATCTTCTTCCAATGGGCCTTAAATTGGTGTTTATTGCTACTTTCTTCTCAGATCCATTCCCACAAACCACCCCCCCCCACCATTTTTCTACCTCTTCCCTTGCCCCTAAGCTTCTTCACCTCCTTCCTTAATCCTTTACACCCCTGTCCCTTGAGCATCTCCACCTACACCTCCACCCCTGCCATGGGACTGCTCATC
>PVIY010029592.1:0-31869 GCA_004026745.1 Myrmecophaga tridactyla
GGGGAAGCGGAGAGGAGAGCACGCGAAAGCAAGCGCTTTACAGATTATTTTATTTTGAATAGAGAACACGTAGTGACTCCGAAGATCAGCCCCAATGAACATGTCAGTGTTGGCTTTACAAGAATATGAATTTGAAAAGCAGTTCAACGAGCTTGAAGCCATCCAATGGATGCAGGAAAACTGGTAGGTGATGCTTTCGCGAGATACTGTTCCCGCGAGCCCTGCGCGTCTTTCTGGGGTGCTTTAATGTCGGTGTTTCCTGCCCGGCGTGAGCGGAGCATCGAATCGCCGGCAGCAGCGAGCCGATGCTTAAGTTCCAGGGTCTCCCGGATGCTGGAGACACTGGGGCTGCATGGAGCTCTCGGATCTGTGGGTGCCTTAGAGTGAACCGCGGCCACACATCCATCTTTAATATAGATTATATAACATAGAACATACATTTGTGTTTGGAGTAGATGTCTGTGCCACAGGGAAGACAGGAGAGACGCCAGTGTCCAGATTTCCTACCTGCACTACCTCCTCATTCTCGTCTAGATTTGGGTTTTCTTGCTTGGCCTCTCTCTTTCTCTAGTCGACTGTGAAAGGCAATGGAGGGAGGACCCCATTTCCTACTCCCTTAACCCTCTCCCGCCCGCCGCCCGCGGCTCTGGTCCTCTCCCTCTCCACTATCCCTCGTGTCCTTCCTTTCTCCTTGCAGCGCTCCTACTTCACTGCCCTCCTCTTTCTGCCGCTTCTCAGCTCGATTCCGCCTCTCCAGGACCCTTTCCCCAACGCGTATCCCTTTCCGGTTTCATAAAGAGACCGAGGAGAGGAGGGGACAATGAAAACTAATAAAAATGAATGAACCCAAGCGAATGGAGCCACGCCATTATTAAGTTTCTGTCCCACGGAAACGCCTTTGAACATTCACTTTAAATTCATTGGGAACCTGCCGATTGGAGTTGAAGCACAGATAAAGATCCCTCCGTCGGCAGAGTCCTTGGGGGTTCTTTCCTAGAAAAAGTTCTAATCGGGGAAAGCCTCTTGTTTACCTTTAGAAAATCCCTGTGTGGGAGCAGATCCAGTGTCACCTTGCAATATTTAAAAGGGAAGTTGTGCACTCCTTTTTCCTGTAGACAGAACTGTGGCAGGGATATTCCTCCATACCCCCGGATCTGGAGTCCGATAAAGATCGAGCCCAGCACGCTCCAGAATAGGGCACTGGCCGGCAGCCTCCCGAGGACTGGATGGGAGCGACCCGCCGAGAGAGTTCCTGGGCGCCGGGAGATTCTGCCTGCCGCGTGCTCGCGCGCCCTCCTCAATGGGAAACTCGAGACGCTGGCGCGCCGGGGGGCTGGGGCCGGTGGGTGCTTTGGGCGGGATGGGGGTGGGGGTGGTGTGGAGGGGGCAACAAGCTGGAGCTGTTCAACTTCCTCTCCTCGGGTCCCCGGAAGCCCGCGAGAATCCCCGGGAGGCTCGGCCACCGCTCTAGCCTCCTCCGGCACGGCTGGTGTGCGCGCAGCCACCCTCCGCCTCCCGCCCACCGGCCCCGGGTCTGTTGGTCGTTTGCAGAGGCAGCTGGGCCGAGCCGGTCCCCCGCGCCGGGCGCGCCGGCCAGGGCTGGGCCTGCTTGGGGGCGGGCGTTGGGGCCACCGCGCGTTCACACTGGCTGCGGCGTGTCTGGGGGACGCGGAGGGGAGAGGAGTACCGACTGCTGTGTCCGGCCAGAGCCGGAGGCAAAGAGGTAGACGCACACTGCTCCGGGAGGACCAGGAAGTGAGGCAGACACACCGGGCGGGAGGCTGGGTCCACTCCCGCGAGCCGGGCGGTGACTCGCCGAGGCCGAGAACTCCGAGGGTGGTGCCGAAGGTGGTTGTACCCCCACGAGGCCTTATCTCGTAGGAATTTAAACCGTGGCTCTCCCGAGAAAGCTGAGCGTTTCGGGCCCTGCCATCTTGGGTTTTACTCAGGAGGCACATCCCTCTCCTGGGAGGGATAGTGCTGAAAGTGGGGAGGGGGCGGTGGCCAAAGCCTGCCCGCTCCAGGAGCCCCGCAGCCTATCAGACAGAGCCGGAGGTCTTCTCTAGCGGTGTTTGTCACATTAATTCCGCCGCACAACTCTTCCTTCCCCATTAGCCTATGTGTTCTGCATTATCTAACATCTGCGGTGACCCCGCTTGCATCCTGGTTGAACTTGCCTTTCCGGAGTCTGTTTTCTCATTCGGCTGGCTGACCCCCAGTCACTGTCTGCCCGACCTCCCTTGCACCGCCGTGGTCGGTTCCCCTTTTTATTTACTTGTTGCTTTTTCTCGGAGGCCACTTCCCGTGCCACCGGCAGGTCCCATTTCCCGCGCTGCTGTCTTCCTTCCATTCATGCAAGTACTCTGTCAGCCAGGACCTGGCCCTCTTGGGATTGAAAATGGCAAAAAATGCGCCAATTTATCTTTTCCTGTAGAGCTGTGGCCACTGTTTTCCTCCTAGCTTTTACTCTATAACTTCTGGCAATATCTTTTCCTGGCTTTTATTTATATAGATGTCTGTGTGTTCTGTCAGCTCTTCAGGACGCAGTTCCTGCATCATTCTGCTCTTGACTCGGCACAGCTAGCAGAGAGAAGCACATGGCAGGCGCTTGGGAAAATGTCTGTTCAGTGAGTTAAAAGTGGTGACTGGTGCCCATTCTGTTGCCAGTACTAACTGTTAATATCTGAGGCTTAACATACCAGCCTTCCCTATTTATTTGAACTACTGCCACAGCCTAGGGATTTTTCCCCTTCCCCAGCTTCTGCCCTCTATGTTGATTTTTATTCTCTTCTTCCGGGTTTGCATATTGCAAAGAACACTGCTGATTGTCACCCCTTCCCTTGCAGCTGTTCCTGACCTTAATTGTCTTGTTTTCTTCTTTTAGCCCAAACTTGGGTACATTTCTCCCAGTGTTCTGGAGCCCAACTTTATTTCTCCTTCTAAAGGAAAAACAAAGCAAAACAAAAACCCAATAGCCAAAAAGTCTTGAACCAAATGTATAAGGAAATGAAGGTTTTCTTTTCATTCCCCTTGTTAGCAGAAGGGCGCTCCATAGCCTTTAGGAAACCACAGGATGTTACCTCTTCCAATGACAAATTAAATTAAAAGGAAATGGTTTGGAATAGATTCTAGGAAAAAAAAAAACAATGTTGTGACGCTTTTATTCTTGCCTCTTAAATTAGTTGCATTTAACCTTAAAAATCTCTTAGACATAACCTCAAACAAAACTTCATAATGAACTGCAATGACTTTTGGGGAATTGTGAGGAAGGCCGGAAGTGGCAAGTTATCACTTTGTTGTTTGTGCTGACTAGCATCACTTATGAGGACCTAAAATAAGGACAGCTTATTAAACATACCCTGTAAGCCATATTCATTTCCCTAGCCTGTATGAATCAAATGGAATCCCTTTTTTGGAGTGGCTTCTGTATAATACCAAAAGGTTTGAATGAGGCAAGTTTCTTAAGTTTATTGCTGTTTTAGTGAATGATTAACCTTATATTACTATTGGCCTAGGCATGAAATAAATACTATAGCTCTTTTTATTTGTCTGGCAAATAATTTCATTTGCAAATTAGAATAGCATTGAAATGAAATGTAAAGTAGTAAGTATATTCCCATGGAGAATAATCCTGAACCTCATCTTGAAACTACATGTCAGACTAAAAATATCCTGGGTATAGCTGATAAATGAGATCTAATTCCTTGAGATAGTAGAAAATGCATGCTTTTAGTTGTAAATAGCATTTTTGAATTTCAATTTTACACTGAAAAGTCCTTATGATTTTATGAAATTGAAAATAGAGGCATTTTTATAAGTTGTTAGCAAGGGAGCAAAATTGCCTAGTGATCCGGTAAGGCGACATAAAATTCATCAAGTGAGAAGGAAAGCAGGGCTCTGTTTTTCTCTTTCAGCAGCTTGTCAGGTTTGTGCTAACAGCAGTGGATGCTAGTTGCTCCAGTTGTAATTGTCTAACCAATGATGATTATCTTCTGATGTCGGCTGACACCGTGTTCACCAATAGGAAAGCAGGAGGACTGTGCTGACTGCTGTAACATTATGTATATGAGGTGATGTCATCAAAGGGCTTGCCCAGAACCGCCTGCCATCCCCCCACCCACCCCCCACATCCTCCACACATCCAGTCTTTCAATGCTTTGCATATTTTTCTGAATTTCTCCTCTTTGCGTTGATGGATCTGAGGATTTTTGTTCGTTTGTTTTATGTTTTCTCTTGTATACTGTAGGATGATGTAGGTATTTTTTTACTAAGAAAAAGTGTAAAGAAACCATTTAAAAAGAATTGTATGTTTACATGTTGTTATGAGGTTTAGAAAGTAACACAGTATATCCTTTCAATATTAAAGAATATAAAAACAATATAAAAAAGGATTATAATGTTGATTAAACTTTTAAAATGCAGGCAGGGTATCATTTTTCCTGTGGTGGCAATTGCTCTGCGCTAATCCCTTTGTGACCTGCTGTATGCATTTGTAAGAAAGGTGCCTAGAAAATAGTGCAGTCAATGGTCTTGGATTAGAAAAGTCCACAGAATTTCATTAAATGAATAATATTACAACAAATATGAACTTGGCCAGCTGCATAGGAAAAGCTGGGTCCACCATGTACCCATGTTGTTTGCCACTTATTTTGGAGAAATCACAGCTCATTTTAACCTCAGGATTGAAAGTCCTATGTGTGAGAATATAACATGTTAATAAAGTTTAGAAAGCACTGATATAATATATATAATATACTCAAGATTGAGAATGAAAAGACTGAGAATATGTATAGTGAAGAAAAATATAATCTGTGTTGTAATCCTAGAAAATAAAGAAATGTGTTGGAACTTTGACATATATTTCATGAAAAATGACATATATTCATGAAATCCCTGGATGTTAAGGATTCCTAAGGGTGAAAGCCAGCTCCATGTCATTTTAAATAATTGTTATCCATCTATATACACAAGTTATAAATGGTAGATAATAGTAAAGTTTTTATATAATGCCTTTTAAATTGCAAGTTGAATTTTATGGGCTAGAGAAGGCTGTTTGTTGCTTTTGGTGTTACATAATGATGAGCCTGAAGGTATCAGGGTCACACTGGACTTGAATTGGGAAGTCAGCCCACCTGAGTTCCAAGAGTTGCTTTGCCTACTTCCTTTAAAGAAGAAGAATCCTTCAATTTAGACAGTGGAGTAACCATGAGGGAGATGCAGAAACACTTAGGAGGGTACGAAATGACCGTCTAATCAGTCTCTCACCAACAAAGTGAAATGGAGTGTGGCACTATTCAGGCAATTTAGAATTAAAATTTAGTCTTGCTTCACTGATCTGGATATTTGTGATCTAGTGTTTTCTGAGATAAGTTATCAAAAAAAATTGTCTCAATCGGCTTAATTTTTCATGTATGGACACAGGTGAGCTGAGCTGTCTTTTATTTATAAAGAACCAGAAATCAGTCTACAAAATTTGTCTCATTTCTCTACTTTTACTTGTCTCTGGCTTCAAATCAGTTCACTCCCATTCGCTTTCTTTCCATTTATCTTTGTTAGGAGAACATAGGCATTTACCTAAGGAAGTTTACTAGAGAAGTTATCTGTACCACAGATATTAGTTCTGTTGATAGCCCTAGGAAATCTGAATGGAAATGTAACCTGGCTTACCTGAAATTTTAAGGCTCATAGCTTCATTTCCTTATCAATATTATGATTATGGCATGTGTGTATGGGTAGATACAAATTTGTTAATTTGCATAGTTACTCAGATTTCAGCGACCTTTAAAAATAGCATCTAATTATATTTTAAACTCCAGTTTTATAGATGGATTAATCCTGTTTTATAAATTATTGCCCGAGAGAAAAAACATGATTTATAATTTAAGTTGACTGTGCTTCTATACAAAATCATCCCAAAGCAGGGGACCATGTAAAATGTCTAAGTTCACACTTATGATTCATTAGTATATCCAGCATTCATGATTTTAGTTTTATTCTAGGTATACTGGAATTACAAGTACCTTCATGAAAAACTTCATTTAGTTACTCACTAGAAACTTTTTGAAATTTAACTTTAAGCCTGACTGCTTAAAAAAAAAAGGTACATGTGAAAAAGATTTACATTCATCTTTGCTCAGGTAAATATGCATGTTAGCTGGAAACATTTATACTGGATAATCACTCATAGTTTTCTAATACTTTTATTCCATTTTCTTTAGGTATATACCTTAGTTTTCTAAAGCTTTTTTAGAAAAAGTTCCTAATTACCATAAGACAAGGAATATATTATTGATATAATGTATTTTGGAGAGGGGTATTCCTAGTACTTTAAATCAATTTTATGATCACATATTTTAAGTGAAATAATTGCTATTGTATTTTCTTAAAACATGAATTTCAGAAATTTTAACTCAACCCTAAACTTTATTGATACCTATCCTTGGAGTTAGTTTTTTTTTTTTTCCAAGTGATCCTTTGAGTTTAGTGGCTGAATTTTTGGCTCGATATATATTTTTTAATTTTCATTGTACAATTATGCTAGTTCTCTTACTTTTTTTTTTAACTTTTACTGACATACAAACATGAACATTCTTAACATATGAACATTCCATACTAGGTGTATAATCAATGGCTCACAATATCATCACATAGTTGTGTATTCATCACCATGCTCATTTCTTAGAATATTTTCATCAATTCTGGCTTGATATTTAATCAGGGTTTGAATCAACTCTTTAACTCTTAACTTAATGGATAGTATACAAAATCATTCTTTGAAGACCATGAAAAGATTAACGAGAATGCATGATATATATATATATATTATATATATATGTTTATGTGTTGTATATATATATATATGTATGTATGTATGTGTTTTTTTTTTGTACCATACAATCTTGCACACACCTACATATACATATAAAAGGAGTACTTTTTTAAGCCTTTTATTTAAAAATTTTTTCCAACCCACAGGACATTTACAAAAATAATACTAACTCCATACAGAGAACTCCAACACACCCCTACCCTCTGCTCAGTTGCCTAGAACCACCAATTTTAGTACCTTGCCACATTTGCTCTGTCATACCATGCATCCATCTGTTCATCCATCCATTCATCCATCCATTTATCTATCAATCCACCCTCCAAACACATGAGTATGGGTTGTATACATCATGCTTTTCAAACCCATATTACTGCCTTGTACATTTCCTAAGAACAAGGACATGCACCCATGTTACTACCATCAAGGGCAGCTATCAAGCTCAAAATATCTAACACTGACTTAAAGCTCACAGTCCACACTCCAACTTTTCATGTGTCCCAACAATGGCCCCATGGGCTTCCTGCCTCCCTTGTTAGATCCCATCCAGGATCATGTATTGCATTTAGTGGTCATTGTCTCTTTAGTTGCTCTTTACTTTTTAATTGTGAGAACCTATTATATATAATGTATGCTTTCCCGTCTCAACCTCTTCTAAGCATACCATTCAGTGTGGGATTAATCAGATTCACAATATGTGGTACCCACAGCACCTTCTACACCAAAACTTTCCCATTGCCCCAAACAGAAACCCTATACCCACCACGCATCAATTCCCCATTCTCCCCCACCCCAACCCTAGCAATCTGTATTCTAATTTCTATCTCTGTGAGCTTGCATATTCTCCTATGTTTTCTTTGTAGTTACTGTGGGGCTTGAATTTAACATTCTTAATCTATAACGCTTGCTAGCTACACAAATTATGTTCCTGTACTCTTCCGCCCTTTCAGCTTTATATAGTTCTTGTAACAAATTACATGTTTTATCCATGTGGTTCAAAACTATTGATGTACTATCTTATTCTTTGTGTTTGCCTTTTAGATCTCACAGGAAGTAAAAGTGGAGTTAAAAACCAAAATATAATAGAACCGGCATTCATATTTACCCTTGTCATTGCTCTCCCTGAGGAGGTTAATTTCTTTATTGGCTTTGATCTATTGTCCTTTCTTTTTTAAGTTTATTTGTTTGTTTGTTAACGTGTTTTGGAGTGTAAGGGCCATAAATTGAACCTGGGTCTCCAGCATGACAGGCGAGGATTCTATCACTAAACTATCCATGTTCCCCTTTGTCCTTTGCTTTCAACTTATAAGACTCTCTTTAGCATCTCCTGTATAGCCAAGCCTAGTGGTGACTCCCCTCAGCTTTTGTTTATCTGGAATATCTTAATCAGTTTTGCCAGATACAGAATTCTTGGATGTCAATTTTCTACTTTCGGCATTTTAAAGTTTCACACCGCTTTCTTGCCTCCATGGTTTCTGATGAGTAATTGGCACTTAATCTTATTGATACTCCCTTGTACGTGACATTACTTCTCTCTGTGGCTCTCAGAATTCTCTATTTTTCACATTTGACAGTTTTTTATAAATGCTGCAGTGTAGGTCTCTTTGGGTTTATCCTGCTCGGAGTTTATTGAGAGCACCTTGGATGTGTATTTTTATGTCTTTGGTTAAGTCTGAGAAGTTTTCAGCCGTTGTTTCTCTGAATATTCTCTCTACCCCATCCTCTCTTCTCCTTCTGGGGCTCCCGCTCTGTATATACTAGTATACTTACGGTGTCCCACAGGTTCCTCCAGTTCTACTAACTTTTCTTAATTCTTTCTTCCTTCAGCTTCTCAGGCTAACTGATTTCGATAGTGTTTTGTTCAAGTTCACTGATTTATCTGGCAGCCTCAGTCCGTTGTTGCACCCATTGAGGGAATTCTCCTTTTCTGTTACTATGGTCTACAGTTCTGGTGGGGTCCCAATCTTAATTTCCATCTCTCTGTTGATCTTCTCTTTGTGTTTGTCATTTTTTTTCCTGAGTTCATTTAGTTCTTTGTCCAGGTTTCCTTTTAGCTCTTGGCGTATTTAGGGCATTTTTTTTTTTTTTTAAGTTTAAGACTTGGCATGTGCCAAATCTGGTCATCCTCATTGCTAGTTTCTGAATGCTTTAATTTCTCCTTGGCCTGGGCCAGCATGTCCTGACTCTTTATATGTTTCATAATCTATTGTTGAAACCTGAACATTCTGATGTTTTAACGTGTTATTGTTGGACTTTGACACTGAAGCACCTGTTTTTAAGCTTATATCCAACTAGTGTTTGATAGTTTTTCTTGACTGCCAATAGCTAACAATAACAGCAAAAAGGTGAAAAAGAAAACAATTTTACTATTTTTGGGGGGAGATTGACTTGTGCATGCTGTCTCTTTCAGGGATTATCCATGAAATTAGTTTAGAGAGTAGCTCTAGACTAAATTGTAGGGGCCTTCTTGAACCTTTCTCATGGTTCTTGTCTTGAAGATGCATCTGTTGCCCTAGGATTTCCCCCATAGTCCAACCTAGCACAGCCCCAAGACCAAAGAACACTCTATGCAAAGAGTTGCCCATCAGATTTAATTAGAGATCTACTAACAGGAGAAGTTCCTTCCCAATGGTGTCTATAGGAAGTGGAAGTCAGTGCTCCACATTGATCAGAGGGGGAGGCAGGATTTTATAGTGGGTGTAGACAAAGAAGGCACAGAGCCGAGAGAGTACATGCACGTGTTGTTAGCAAAGTTAACTATTTTCTTAGGTAACAGTAACATTTCAAGGTTTTCTGAAGCATACAGGATATTGATTCATAGGGCATTCAAAGAAGTTTCAGAAAGTCTGTTTATAAGTGGCTTAACCATTCTTTCCCCCTCTGGAGTGGCAGTTTTCTTTCTGACCTGTGCTCTGGTCACACAGGCTTAAAGCTCTGCTTTTTTTTTTCTTCTCTTCCTTTGAGGGACAGAGTCCCAACCTTCAGGTTGCAGCACCCCATTTATATGATATAAATGTCCCTTCTTGCCTGGGAATAAGTTTCCTCACTGTCCCTGACATGGAACTATATGTCCTACAGCCATTAATGTCTTGTTCCAGCAGGCACTTGATTACTCAACTACTCAACTGTGTCATCCTGTAGAAGAGCTCTGTGAGCTGCCTTTTACGTGCTGGGCAAATTTTGGGACAATGGGTCCCTTGAGACCATCACCAGAGAAATTGCACCAGACATACAAGCTCCCAGTATGTGCACGAGGGCTACTGTCCTTGCACCCTCTGGTACTAGAACCAGAGATCCACACTGGGAGTGTGGCTGTCTCCATACAGAGCCAATTGGGGTGGGGGAGGGGCCAACCAGTGCCCCATGAAATCCTATTGCTTTTTAAGTGGCCTTTTTCTTGATTTTTCTTGCCCTGTCACTGAAGTCCTTTAACTTGTTTTCTGGAGCTCTGCCAGTTCTTAACTAGTTGTGCATAGCTTCTGTGAAAGGATGGAGCCCTAAAGCATCTTACTCCACTGTCTTGATCAGAACAGAATGTGCAGTGCCCTTTTTTTTTAACTTTTTTTGTTCTATAATATAACATGTGTACAAAGCAAAGAAAGAAAAAAGCAATAGTGCAATAGTTTTTAAAGCACTCTTCAACAAACAGTTACAGGACACATCCCAGAGTTTGTCATGGGCTACTATACCATCAGATTTTTCCTTTTAGCTGTTCCAGAATATTGCGTGCTAGAAGGAATAAATATTTTTTAGCATTACAATCGACTTTTTTGTGAAGAATGACATACAAAACAATAAATGTCAAAGCACAGCACAACAATTAGTTATAGAACAGACTTCAGAGTTTGTTATGAGTTACAGTTCACAATTTTAGGTTTTTACTTCTAGCTGCTCCAAGATATTGGAGACTAAAAGAAATATCAATTTAGTGATTCAGCAATCATTTTCATATTTGTTTGTTAAACCCTACCTTCTCTGTATAGCTCCACTACCACCTTTGATCTTTCTATCCCACTGTTTAGGGGTATTTGGGCCATGGCCATTCTAACTTTTTCATGTTGGAAGGGGCTGTCACTAATATGGGGTAGGGAGATAGAACTACCTGATATTCTGGAGAGGATGGGCCCTCTAGGTTTCAGGATTTAACTGATCCAGGAATCCATTTGAATGTTGTAGGTTTCTGAAGTTACCCTAGTACGTGGAACCTTTGTAGAATCTTATATATGGCCTTAGGTGTTCTTTAGGATTGGCTGGAATGGTCTTGGTTGGAGTTTGGCAAGTTATGATAGGTTGCAATGTCTAACTGAAGCTTGCATAAGAGCAACCTTCAGTGTAGCCTCTTGACTCTATTTGAACTCTCTCTGCCACTGATACTTTATTAGTTACACTTCTTTTCCCCCTTTGGTCAGGATAGAATTGTTGATCCCACAGTTCCAGGGCTGGACTCATTCCTGGGAGTCATCTCCCACACCGCCAAGGGGACTTTCACCCCTGAATGTCATGTCCCACACTGGGGGCAGGGCAATAATTTCACTTTCAGAGTTGGACTTAGAGTGAGGCCATAGCTGAGCAACAAAAGAGGTCCTCCAGAAGTAATTTCAAGAGTGCCTTTTTTAAAAAATGAAAACTGATAACTGATTAGGAATAATTTCTTCTCTGTTTCTTGCTATTAGAACACTTTGCTGAACTAAACATTTCAATTTGCTGGAAAATAAGAGGTCTTAATTGACTATTTTGTCAATTATTGTATGGTAGTTAAATATTTTATTTTGGTAAGCATTTTTAAAGCTGCAAAAATTGAGCATTTAGCACTTGGATTTACCTTATTTTTACTGAACTTAAAAATCTTCCATATAGTTAATAATAGCTGAAATCTTTACGTTTTCTTGTCTGTTAGAACTAATTGCTTAGCTCCTCCTATTCATAAAGGTGATGTTAAATATAAAAGGTTTAAGCTGTTGGGCTCATTTCAACCAGGGTAATTGACTTTTTCAGTTGAAATGAATTCAGTGGAATTGAAATCTTTGAAGTTGAGAATTTCATGATCTTGTTTTAAGAGGCAAAAATGAAAAAAATGACCCAGTGAAAAGGTCTGCCTGCTCCTAATTTTTTTTTTAATGCCTGATACGTCTATTGAAGCTTGTGCCTGCACTAAGCATGGATTAGCAATGGTTATCATAACAATAAGAGAGTAGAATGCTCAGTAAAAAATATATTTTCACAGGAAAAAGTTATCCTTAATGTCAAAACCTACAATTTCCTCTTACTTTATTACTTTTGAATACAGACTTTTAATTAAGATTAAAAGTAGGGTAGGTGTTCTTCATTCTAGGATAATGGTGCTAATTGTAGATCCTTGCATACTTAATTACTGACTATGGACATTCTTTTAAAATATTTTGTGTATGTTAACTGTTACATCCTCACAACCACCCTTTGATGTATTATCTTCTCAATTTTGCACAACGGGAAACTGAGGCACAATATGGTTAAGTGATCTGGGATTTACATACAAGGATTAGAAGTGGAGAAATGAGTTCCAGGCTCCAACAAGGCCTGGATGGGCAGGTCACTCAGGCACCATTCTTCCTCTTATTTGAATATGAAGTGTGACAATCAATACAACAATACACTTGAAAACTGCAAAGCAGTATAAAAATGTACATTACCTGGGGTTTTAGTTAATGATCTCACAAGTGCCTCTATTTTCTAATATATCACGGAATGGTTCCAGAATAGCTACAGAGAGCACCAATTAGCATTACTGGGTAATATAAAACACAATAAACTGTAGAAAAATACTTTACTCAATAAGTATTATTGTTTTAAATGAATATCACTTGTTCCATATCTATCAACATTTTATAAATTGCAGAAAGCCGTGCCACCTTTAATAATGCTTCTGTCATAAAATATTCACAATCTCATGTAAAACAAAACTATGAGACAACAGAGTTGGAAAAATTTTCTTTAAAGTTTTGGGCTGAAAATACTTTCTGTGTCTTCTGTGATATCAGTGTCATATTCCCCCACATTAATCATGACCAAACCCTGGATGATCTGACTTTCAATTCCATTTCCCTGGGTTCAACCCATTGTCTTTGGTCTCTTTTATTCATTTTCCTTCCTCCATTCTCTTACTGGGTACCCAGCATTATCTAAGTCACAGATTGGTTCATGTCACTCCTGTGGGTGAAAACCTACAATGGATTCCCATTATCTATAAGACAAATTGAAATTCTTTTGAATGATTTGAAAGACCATTCAAAATCTGGCTGAAAATGATCTCCCTAACTGTACTTATTCTACCTCTACCTATTCAAATGAGAATTCCAAAGCCTTCCTCCTCCCTCCTTCAAAACCATTGCTTTTCCTGGCACTTGATTCATAAGCAGATCAGTATTTTCTTCTAGTTTTGAACTCAGTGCTTATCAAGGAATGTAGCATATGTGTTCATTCACTTTCAAATGTATACGATTTTATGATCCAGTACATCTTGATCTTGTCTTTAAATGAATTATAGAGACTGTTCAATGCCTTGTTGAAATGATAATAATACTTATTCTCTCCATTTAATCTTATCTTTAAGGGGAAAAGATGTTGCTTTGTTATAACTAATTCTTAGTGAACCCATTCTAATTGTTAGGGATTGTGAGTCCTTTGTTAGATGCTCAAACCATCTGCTCCAAGGAGAAAGAAGTTAATTGAAAAAAAAAAAGGCTTCCCTGAAGTGGGGGGATGGAGAGGGTTGTAGGCACAGGAAAGGAAAAACAGGAGAAAGAAATGCCAAATGATGAAAGTAGTTTTATAATGTACCTGATTCTCTAGTATTTTATAATCTGTTTTATATTATTTTCTGGGTAGGTATGGGTGGTGTGATATTTGGATGTGATTTCATTTTTTCATCTTCTGGATTAACTATCAGGCACTTAGGTTTTTATAACGAAAGAAAAGTTTCATCTTACAAAAGTATATGCGCAGTATCTGGTATCAAACATGTTTTTAACAAACACATTTTTAATAAACATTAAAATAAGCAATACAGTTAACCATAAAAACTGTGAGGACATCGAACTGCACAATCTCATTCCAGACGAATCTGCTTTCTCAGATTGAGATGAGCTATACTTTTGCTGTCTTTTGCCAGTTAAACAGTTTGATTACTTTTAGTAGGGAAGGGTCATGGATCTTTCAATAAGGGAAAGTGATAAAAGACATCAGTTTGACTTTAGCATTACACCTTTTAGATTTGGTATTCTGGAATGTATCTAACAGGACAGAGGTTCCCCAGGGACAGTACTCATCTAATCTCATAGGGATAAAAGATTAAACATAAACCTGTCCCTAGAGAGAAAAAAATGAAGAGAATAATTGGCTTTGGGGTCTTGTGGCACCTGGAAACAGATGCTGCACATGTACCTGGAATACATTATTAACAAATATATCCAATACTGTGGAATGTCTGGGAGATTGTGTCTGATTTAGAGGAGCTGGAAAGATTTTGTTACCCTCTAAAATGAAGGTCAGAAGGGGCCACTCTAATCCAGAGATCAGGCATGGTGGATCCAGGGAAATCTGGTATGTCTGCTTGGGTAAGAAGTCCCAGGGAGCTGGCTGGGAGTAGTATGACAGGAATGCCTTGTGGAGCATTCTTACGGATCCTGAGCCTTGCTTTGGACTTTTGCATCCTCTGGACTTCCTTTTAGAGAGAAGGGAAGGGTAGAATTGTCTTCAGGTTAATGGAGGGTGGTCTTTTTGTTGTTGTTGTTGTTTGTATTAAGTTACTTTTCTACTTACCCTAGATAGTCAGGATCTAGAAAGTTAGCCTGGGTTTAGAAAGACTTGGTATTCTATTCTAATCTTTTCCTATCCTTCATCTCCACTTTCAAGCAAAATGGCACAAGAGAGGGGTTAGGGAAGAATCATTTAAAATTATATGGGGTATACTTTTTTTGTTTGTTTGTTTTAACTTTTTTATTGTGTAACATATATACAAAGCAAAGAATAAGAAAACAATAGTTTTCAAAGCACTCTTCAACAAGTAGTTACAGGACAGATCCCAGAGTTTGTCATGGGCTACCATATGATCTTCTCACATCTTTCCTTCTAACTGCTCCAGAATATAGGAGGCTAGAAGGATAAATATTTTTTTATCATCACAATTGGCTTTTTTCCTTCTTTTTTTGTGAAAAATAACATGTATACAAAAAATTAATACATTTCAAAGCACGGCACCACAATTAGTTGTAGAACAATTTCAGAGTTAGCATGGGTTACAATTCCGCAATTTTACGTGTTTGCTTCCAGATGCTCTAAGATACTGGAGACTAAAAGAGATATCAGTTTACGGATTCAGCATTCATATTCATTTGTTAAATCCTATCTTGACTGTATAACTCCACCATCACTTTTGATCTTTCCATCCCTCTCTTTAGGGGTGTTTGGACTATGGCAATTCTAAATTTTTCACTTTGGAAGGGTCTGCCACTAATATGGGATAAGGATATGGGACTATTTGATGTTCTGGAGAGGTTGGGCCCTCTAGGTTTCAGGACTTATCTGGTCCAGAGACCCATCTGGAGGTTGTAGGTTTCTGAAAACTTATGCTAGTGCATGAAACCCTTGTGGAATCTTATATATTGCCCTAGGTGTTCTTTAGGGTTGGCTGGAATGGTCCTGGTTGGGTTTTGGCAGATTATGATAGGTAGCAAGGTCTAACCAAAACTTGTGTAAGAGCAATCTCCAGAGTAGCTTCTCAACTCTATTTGAACTCTCTCTACCACTAATACTTTGTTACACTTTTTTTCCCCTTTTGGTCAGGATGGAATTGTTGATCCCACAGTGCCAGGGCCAGATTCATCCCTGGGAGTCATCTCCCACGTCGCCAGGGAGACTTTCATATATGGGGTATACTTTTAAACTATCTTTTGTGAATGATTCAATGATAATCTTTTGGTTTTATCCTTTCTACATATTTAGAAAAAAATCCACTGTTATAAACAACTTAAATAAGCATTCTTTTTTGGATGCAAGAAAACAAATAATAGCCTAGAAATATCCTGGAGAAGTGAAAAATTAAATATAAAGATCCATGGACTCTAAGGAAAATACTGCATAATTAAGATTTTGTTGGCATTTTAGATTAATTTTATAAAAACAGTAATATATTGTTTCTTCACAAGACAGCATTTTTTCAAGTAAATATAATAACTCAATTAATGACTTCAGTAATAACAGAAGAAAAGATTTATTTATCTCCTTACGGGAGTTTTTATGTATTTATTTATTTATTTTTAAAGGAAAACTTTTTTCCATTACAGAAGTTCAGTTTTGTTAAATTTTGAAAACTCCCCCAAAATGTAGCATATTATACCTATTTTCATATTCTATAGCAATTTTTTAATCTTTCTCATATTAAAATTAAAACTTATTAAGCTTAAAAATGTTCAAATTACAACAACCTCTGTTATTGTGTTGATATAGTTCCCTCCATTAGAGAGTAAGTTCTATATGATTGTATGTCTGACTTTTTGAAGCATTAAAGCGTGAATTTTGACAGTGTAAACATGATAGTTTTAAACATTAAAACATTTTTGCATGTTATAAACACTTGGTGAACTTTTAAATTTATTTTGAAAACACTTCAGTTTTAATACTACATAATATGAATGAATATTATAGTAATTTTACAAAATAAGCCTTTATTGGGCTCAATTCCTTTTAAATCCAGCAAATGTTGAATCTAATCCCTCTTTTCATTCTGCTATGATAATAAGAAGAGGTTAACTCATCATAACTGCTGTTTGGGCTTAGACTGAGGGTATTATTTCATATGAATCATTCAGACAAACCAGAGGGTTTTTTAATTTAATTTATTTATATTTTTGTTTTTTTATACTTAAAATAGCTAAATAAAATAACACACTCACAATGGAAAACCACATGGAACAAACCAAAGGAAAGACTACTGTGTTTTTGAGAATAAAACCATGTATAAGGAATGGAAAATGCAGGCTTAGGGATTTGTGAGTTCATTATCTGATTCAACTGTGTGGGGACTATCTTTTCCCCACAAAATAGTCAGTGTTTAGGAGCTCCGGTTTCTCCAACAACATTGGAGGAACAAGGAATAGGGATTCTGAAGCTGATGAACTATGCTTATCCCTCTTCTCAGAATTGAGTGCAGTAAAGAATAAATATTGGTGCAACTAGATGCCCCCTTCAAGATTAAATTTTACTTTGTGGAAAAAATATAGGCCCTTTATGGTTGTAGTTTATCTATCAGAGGTGCTATAATAGATTTAACAGTTTTCTTCAGTTAGTTACAATATAACAGCTCTAAATAGCTTGTTATTAAATTGTAGGCAAAATCTAGGGTATTTGAAATATAGTAAAAGTATTACTATAAATTATGTTTTCATTGATCTTGGGTTAGATCATCAGTAGGTTTGCCAGTTGTCTTCAATAGTTAGTTTAATTGTTTTTTCACTTGAAAAGACAAAACAATATTCTTGTTTCTTTCTGAGTTCAGTTGGACTTAAAGAGTAAATATTTCAAAAGCTCAAGGAGACATGTAAAAAAACCCTTTTTTTATTTCATAGTTTCATATGTCACATCATTTTCTATCCTGCTTAGAAGTCAGGAAAAATAAGACCAGTAGTTTTAGAAGAGCACAACAATTCATCAAATAATAGTACCAAACAGGGTTTAAGTTTAACCAGTGTTATGAAAAATGCAATAAATTTTAGATTTTTTCTTTCATGGATTATGTTTTTTTGGGTAATACTCATCAATTTGCTGTACACAATATATTCACTGTCTTAGTTTGCCTCTGCTGCTATAACAAATACCATTCAATGGCTGTCTTATACAACAGGAACTGATTGTCTCACAGTTTTGGAGCTCAGAGTCCAAAATCAGGCCATGCTTTCTCCTGGAGTTCTGGTGGTATTTTGTTAGCAGTCTTTGAGGTTCCTTGGCTTGTATTTCTGCCTCAGTCTCATGGTAATGTCTTTGGTCTCCTCCTGTGGCTTTCTCTGACTTCTGGCTTCTACTGACTGACTGCTTCTGAATTTCCTTTCCTTATAAGGGTTTCAGTCATATGCCCCACGACCAGCTCTGTTTCAATTTGTCCTCATCTAAATAGGATCTTTGAAGATTCTATTCACAAATGAGTCTACAACTTAGCTAATAATAACATCTTCAAAGGTCCTATTTTCAAAGGGGTTCCTGCCCGTGGAACCAGGGATTAGGACTTAATGAGTCTGGGAGAGACACGTCTCAATCCCTAACACCCACTAATCAAGGAACTGTGGTTGAGACACTTTCAACTGCAAGTAACAGAACTCAGCTGTGTCTTAAAACATAAAGACATTTAATTATTTCATATGATAAACCTGGTTGGAAACTTCTGAGATTTTTTTTTTTTGGTATTGTAATAATGTCATCAATGATCCAGATGCTTTCTGAACTCTGTTTTGTCATCTTTAATTTTAATGTGTTCTTCATGGCCACAAAATGGCTGCCATCCCCAGTCCTCATGTCTTCACACCACCTTCCCAAGCAGAAAGGAAGGGGGCAGAGACAAATGACTTTTTACCATTCTTGTTTTTCAAGGAGAAGCCTCTCAGCTGACTTGCTCTCTGTAAATTTATGTAGGGGGTTGCTCTTATTATTGCTGTAACTTAATTGCATTGACCAAGCCTGGGTCAAAGCTTTTGGATCTTTTGCTGGGCAAAAGGGACTGAGATTGCTTTGTACAACCTTAAGAGTGTTCATGACAAAGGAACTGATAACCTCGAGATACTTAAACATCTCAGTATGAATGAAGATGAATTCTGATTCATCTTCAGGGCTAGGCACATCGCCCTCCAAAAAATATCAGGTTATGCTTTCTCTTAGCAAAAGAGGAGGATTGGATTGGCTGTTAGATAATCCTGCACCATGCTACCACAGGAACACATGCCCTGAGAAGAAAGGAAAGATTTAAGGCTGCAATAAAATTCATGCAAGTACCTCTTACATGCTCCTCACATCGTATTTTTTTAAATGAAAAAACTGATTTATTCATAATGATGTTAAATATAAATTACAGTGTAAATTGCTCTTTAATATGTAAAGATAGGGCTCTAACTACTAACCTTCCAGCAGAAGTGCAAGAGTAATGTCTAAACAAAGTATTAGCAAAAGATTAAGAAAAGAAATGTTTTAAACATTATCTGACATGAATTTCTTAAGACCTGTCCCAGCATTAATAAGACAGTGGGATTATTTTGTATCATTAGTCTTTACTTACTCAGTACATAAATTCAATATAAATCTTAACTTTCTGAAGTAAAGCATTGCTGGCTTTATTGTCTGTGTCAGATTATATAACTTACATTAGTCATGTCATATAGGAGGATGATAAATAGTGTGACTCTGGGGATCCTTGCTTAGCCACTTACCAGCTCTATAAACATCGGGCAAGTTACTTATCTTCTCTGACCCTTAATTTCCTCATCTTTGAAATTAGGAAAATACTACTTACCCAATACACTAATTGTATTGATTTAATGAGTTAATGTATATCTGACACTCAATGAGTGCTATATAAATTTTAGTCCCTTTATTATTGATATTAAACATATCAGTATTTAAAATTTTACATAGTACATCTGCATTTCTTGGTCTTCTTGTACAACCCTGTAAGGTTGGAATTTTCATCCCCAGTTTATAGGCAAGAACATTATACCTTATGTTCCAATTATATATGCATCCAATCATGATTCTGTTTATCTTTTCAGTTTTCTAATTATAAATTTTATGTATAGTGTAAGCAGTAAGTTATAACATACATGCAGTTTACAAAATCTTCGATTACATGGTCCACAGGATCATATAAAAAAGAAAGACTAATAGATAAGCAAGTATTTTAGGAGTTAATTCCAGTCAATAGGAACAATTGTGTTCATTCATTGGATTAAATTCTTGGGATGGGTTTAGATTCATAGATATGCCAGCTTCAGAGTGAGAGTAAAAATGCAGGTCAAGATCATGGTATATTGTGTGACAGTTTCCTGTACTTTAAATATATTTTTACCCCTGTGGTCTTTGCATTTGTGACTGATAAATCTAATAGAGGAAAATCAGACTCAGTTTAGTGAATATGTGTTGACACTACAGGAATATCAAATTTAGTTCATGAGGGAATCTAAGGCCAACAGAAAAGTCTGACAGTCCAGTTTGATTCAGTAGAGCCACAGGCAAAAAGAGTTACCATCTGAACATCATTGTGGATTTTTGTGGGGGTTTTTAAAATTCATATTCAAAAGAAACAACATCCATTATTATGGAAGTATGTATTTAAAATGGCTGCATGGCTTTATATCCTGATATTTTATTTCAAATTTGCAGTAAAAGTAATGTCACATTTCCTTATTTTTTTGCCAAAATATCTAGAAAATGGACCAACCAATCAAATAATTTTCTATAGTTCAGGAAGTTGTTTTGACAAAATACAGCCATAGACTAAATGACATTTAGCCATAGACTAAAACGGGAAATTTCATTACAGTGGCCTCCTGCAGATCTAGAAATTAAATACAGAATCAGTCCTCATCAGATCTGTTCTAGTTTGCTAGCTGCTGGAATGCAATATACCAGAAACAGAACAGCTTTTAAAAAGGGTAGTTTAATAAGTTGCTAGTTTACAGTTCTAAGGCCAAGAAAATGTCCCAATTTAAACAAGTCTATAGAAATGTCCAATCTAAGACAGCCAGGAAAAGATACCTTGGCTCAAGAAGGCCGATCAAGTTCAGGGTTTCTCTCTCAACTGAGAAGGCACATGGAGAACATGGTCAGGGGTTCACGCTCAGCTGGAAAGGCATGTGGCAAACACAGCGTCACCTGCTAGCTTTCTCTCCTGACATCCCTGTTTCATGGAGCTCCCCGGGAGGTATTTTCCTTCTTCATCGACAATGGTTACTGGCTGGTGGGCTCTCTGCTTCTTGTGGCTATGTTATTCTGCTCTCTCAGAATCTCTCACTTTCTCCAAAATGTTTCCTGTTTTATAGGATTCCAGTAAACTAATCAAGACCCACCCAAATGGGTGGAGACATGTCTTCACCTAATCCAGTTTAACTACCACTCTTGATAGAGCCACATCTTCAGGGAGATGATCCAATTAAAGTTTCAAACATACTACTGTTTTACAAAATGGGATTAGGATTAAAACATGGCTTTTCTAGGGTACATACATCCTCTCAAACCAACACAAGGTCTAATAAAGTTTTAGATGATGGTCAGGAGTTTTTAAAAATGTAGCAGACATGGATGCTCTAAGATCCATGCCTTATATGGCTGGCTGTGGGTATCATTAGGGGCATTAACAGGACGTGAAACAGCTACTGCCATCCTAGGACTAGTGCTGGGAGGGGAAATTGATCTGCTAGGGTCACAATCTACCTGCTTCTTGTGACTGTCTCCTCCTGTGCCTTTGACGGATTGAGATCACATTTCCTTTTGCATTCATTCTCACCCTTGACCGAGTTACACCTAGCAATTGGTGTTGTCTGGGAGGAGAAATAGGTCAGAAGTGCTATTTGAATGCATAGATAAGCAGATAAAGTAAATAGATGAAATAGTATGCTATTATGCTGATACATAGTGTGCCTTTTTGTACTTTTTTGCACATACTTTCAAATTCACTGCATAGGGCAGTCTGGAAGGTGTAATACAAACATGCATTTAGGGAGGCAATGTAACTCTAAATTCTGCTTTTCTAGGACTTGAAGAAAAGCAGGTTTGGGGCATCCAGGTACTGTGGGTGTTTTGTTTGTTTTTTTAATTTTGTTATTGTTCTATATAACATATATTCAAAGGAAAAACAATGATTTTCGAAGTACACTTCAAAAAGTAGTTACACAGTAGATTTCAGAGTTTGTTATGGGTTACCATTGTGCTATTTCAGATTTTTCCTTTCAGCTGCTCCAAAACACTGGAGCTAGAAGAAATATATACTTTTTATTTTTTGTGAAACATATATTGAAAAAGCAATACATTTCAAAGCACAGCACAACAATTAGTTGTAGAACAGATTTCAGAGTTGGTATGGGTTACAGTTCCACAATTTTAGGTTTTTACTTCTAGCTGCTCTAAGACACTGGAGACTAACAGAATTATCAATATAATGACTCAGCAATCATACTCATTTGTTAAACCCTATCTCCTCTGTATAACTCCACAATCACTTTTGATCTTTCTCCCACTCTTTAGGGGTATTTGGGTTATGCCCATTCTAACTTTTTCATGTTGGAAAGGGCTATTGATAATATGGAATAGGGGATTGGAACTAGTTGATGCTCTGGAGAGGTTAAGCCCTCTGCATTTTAGGATTTCTCTGGTCCAGGGACCCATCTGGAGGTTGTAGGTTTCTGGAAAGTTACCCTCATGTGTGGAATCTTTGTAGAATCTTATATAATGCCCTGGGTGTTTGGCAGGAATGGTTTTGGTTGGGCAGACTGCTGTTTTAAGAGCCTGGATATTGAGTATTTAACTCAAATCGTCCATGGTTTGAGTTAGGGAAGATTAGACTGTGACGGCCTTAACTGAATTAAGGTCATCATATTGAATTCTGTGGGTTTCTATTTAAATCCATGGTGTGATATCACTAGGAGTCCAGACTTTGAGTGCTCAGAGTGTAATAGACAGCCAGGACAAGGAAAGGCTCAGCATCTCCAGAATTTGTCTATAAGAGCTGGTACGATTTCTGGACCTAGGTCTGGGGCAGGAGGCCCATGGAGAAGCTTCCAGGTCTCTCAACTAGCATGGCTGTCATCATCTCTCATAGCTTTTGCCACCCTAATACCTGATTAAGTTTCATGTGCTCCCAGCCAAGGACCCTGTCCAGGAGCTATAATCAGTTGAGTGTTCCTCACAACAGAAGCAGGAAAGTAGCCCAGAGTAGACACAGATGTTGCAAGGCTTTACGCAAGGAGATAACATGATCAATTTATTTATTGATTTATTTTAGGGGTGGAAGGCAAATATGTAGGCCTACTACCCTTTTATTTTATTTTATTTTATTTTTTCTTATTTATTTATTTATATATTTTTAACATCTTTAAGAAAACAGACAATACACTTAGAACCACCAACAATGGATATCTTAGTTGGCTTAACCATAGGCATATTTAAATAAAGTATCCGTGTAATCAATGTCAAGTCTGTGTTTGCATAGTAAGTTTCATAAACCAGTTTAAGATTAAGGCAATAAGAAAAAAAAAATCTAGATATTCAGATAGCAAACTTCTTAAATTCTAAATATTGAAAACTAACTTAAATACCATTTGATCAGTTGTCAAAACTGTGAATGTTCTCAAAATATCAAGTAGAAAATTCTGACACTTACCTGCATTGCTATAGTAATGACCTGTGTTGCTAAATACTTTCCTTATTTCAGGAAAACATGAAGATACAAATATTTTTATTATTAACATATGGAAATCTTAACCACCTAAATGGATATTTTAGCTTATCCATAGGCATATTAAAAAAAATTTCTAAGTAATCACCATAAAGCCTGTTTAATATGTTTCATAATTTAAAATTAAAGCAAGGAAGGAAAAAAATCCATAAATACAAGTATCAGTTACTTGTATTCTAAATATTAACGGTATCATAAATACCATTTGATTAACTATCAAAGCTGTGTGAGTTCTCAAAATATCAAATAAAAAGTTATTACAGATATCAACTTTGCTACAGCAGTGAGCTAAGTTACTAAATATTTTCAAATTTTTTATTTCAGGAATTTATTTTATCTAATATTACTATAACTGTCTATTACTGTTAGTTTTTGTATATATTTTCCCTTCATTGTGCAACATATAGCTCATATGAAAAGTCCCCATATTCCAGGGGGCATAACTTTGTTTTTTTCACTTTAATGAGATTCAAAAGTGGTTTGCAGAGTCTACAGTAAAAATCAGCAAGAATTTTAAGAAATTCAAATAATAATGCAAGTATTTATTTCTGCAAGCATTTATTTTAAGCTAATCAAAAAATCAGATCACGTTTCTCCAGGAAAAAAAAAGATATTCACTCATCTAAGCAACCAAAACAAACGTGGCTTATATTCAAGAAGGCCCTTCCTGCTAAGAATCTAATCCCTGTTTATGGGATGGATTAGTACTGCCTACCTTTAATCCATGTACCTAAAAGAGAAATTTAGTTGTAGAAAGTAACATCCAACGTTCAAAATCTCAATCCTATATTTTGAATGGTAGCACTTGTCTATGCTTAACAGTAAAAAATACTTTTTCACAGAATGCTGATAAGGTAAATTTTTCTTTATGGAGAGAATCTGTCCTTTCATGTTTAAATCACAAAGCATGCCTTTAAGGCTGGAGATTAAAAATTTCATTAAAGAAGAATTAGATAAAAAATTTGGTGTGGTTTCCTAAGGGAAAATCCAGAGAGGATTGGGGAGAAGGATGGATAGTTCCAAAGGAAAGTTTTATTGTGGGAATTTAAATAATTACTTTCTCTATCTTGCAATTAAACAGTGCGAAATCTCTAGTTTGTTATTGTTAGATGACTTTTACATACACTAAAAACAAAACAAAAATATGTGCAGATATATATATGTATATACACACAACAACACAATTCATCTTTTGCCATTGCGTTTATGAATGGAAGGTGACCAGAGTGTGTTTCCTGGAAATTATGAGTAATGCTTCCTTGAAGACTTACATTGAGTGTTCATTAATGATATTAGCTAAGTTATTGAGAACTGACCATGCGCTTACTAAAGGCTTTATGGATATTAACTCACTTAATCCCACCCCCACCCACTTAATGAAACAGGTGTTATGACTGGGCATATTTTTCAGATAAAGGAACATAAGGTCCAGAGAGATTAAATAGCTGGTGGCAATCAGCAGAGCTGGACTTCAGACTCAGGCAGGCTGAGTCACCCACTGTGCTACCTACCCTCTTCCTCTTTGGCTTAAAATCTCAGCACTTACTGAGAAAAATCACAGAAACCATATTCAAAAACAATGTTTTTCTTAGGTGGGGTGGGATAGGAGAAGGGAGTTCATTTTGTTAAAGTAAGCTCAGATCTATGGAAATACATTGTGTGAGATAACAATTTTTGAGAAAGTTCCAGGTGTACAGCAATAACGTATAACAATATAATGCTCACATACCATGCTAAAAATAAAGCAAGAAAATGCTGATTTACTCTTTTAAAAAAATATTTTTATTGAGAAATCTTCACACACATACAGTCCAATCAATGGCTCACAATATCGTCACACAGTTGTGCATTCATCACCATGCTGATTTACTTTTGAATAATTTTAATTGTTTTTCCTTGAGTAATTCCTTTTAAATTCATCTATATCCTAGCTCTTTATTCCTTAGATAAAATAAAATTAAAACTGGGGTAAAATCACTACTGAAATATTTTATTTCCTAAGAATTAAATACCAAATCTTAAATTTTATGCCAAAAACAGAAAAAAGAACTTTCTTAATTGGCCTGCTATTTGTCAGCTCTTTAAAGGCCTCAAAAACTTTTGTATAACCATTAGAGCAACTTTAAATATTGAGGTAGGCGTTCTGTTCTTTAAAATATGAGAATTCTGGGCAGGCAGAATTCTCGCCTGCCATGCCAGAGACCCGGGTTCGATTGCTACTGCCTGCCCATGCAAAAAGAAAAACCACAAAACATATGCAAAAAAAAAAGAGAGAGGGAATTCTACATATCAAAAAATGCTGTGCATAACGACTTGTTACAGGTGCTTTGATGAAACGTCTCCTCCCCTGCAAAAAATTCCTTCAGCATACCTATGCAACCATTTAAATTATGTTAGAGATGACTATTGACAAAAAAAGCACCATATGTTGCTAAGGGGTAAAAAGTCAGCCGACAAAACAGCATGTATAATACAGAGACAATAAAACAAAACAAAACGCACACACAACACACACATACATGATTAGTAAGTTAGTTAGTTACTTAGTATAATTCTAACAGTTTGTGTACCAGAATTTTCATTGTGAGAAGTACAGAAAAAACATGCAGAGCTCCCGTACATCCCCCATCCACAGTTTACCTATTATTGACACTTTGCATTAGGATGGTAACTTTGTTAAAATCGATGAAACAAAATTATTATACCTACATGATTAACTACAGTCCATAGTTTAAAATAGGGCTTACCGTTTCTGTTGTACAGTCCTTTGTTTTTCAAATTTATACTCTAGTAACATATATAACCTAAAATTTCCACTTTAAATGCACTTAAATATGTAATTCAGTGGTGGAAGTTACATTCATGATTTGTTCTACCGTCACTACTATCTGTTACCCAAACTTTTCCATCCCCTAAACAGAGTACCAATTAAACCATTAATTTTGCATTCCCTACCCACACCCCATCCCCTGGTAACCTATATTCTAGATTTGGAATCTATGAATTTTCTTATTATTATTTCTTTCAGTGAGTCATACAATATTTGTCTTTTTGTGCTGGATTATTTCACTCAACATGGTATCTTCAAGGTGCATTCATGTGGTCACATATATCAGAACTTCATTTCTTTTTAATGGCTGAATAATATTCCAACAGTTGATGGGCACGTGGGCTGTTTCCATCCTTTGACAATTGTGAACAATGCTGCTATGAACATCAGCGTGCAAACATCTGCGTGAGTCCCTGCTTGCAGTTCTTTTAGGTATATATCTAGAAGTGAGTGGGATTGCCAGGTCATGATAATTCTAACTTTCTGAGGAACTATCAAATTGTTTTGCACAGTAGCTGCATCATTTTACATTCCCACAAGCAATGAATGTTCTTATTTGTCCACATCCTTTCCAACACTTGTAATTTTCCATTTCTTTAATAGCAGTCATTCTAGTGGGTTTGAAATAGTACTCATTGTAATTTTGACTTGCAGTTCCTTAATGGCTAATGATGATTGAATGTCTTTTATTTTGCTTTTTTGGCCATTGGTATATCTCTTGGAGAAATGTCTATTCAAGTATTTTAGCCCATTTGTTAATGGGTCATTTGTCTATTTGTTGTTGAGTTTTTGAGTTGAGTCGTTATTGATTTTAGGCTTTCTTTGTATATTCCAGATATCAAACTTTTATTGGATACATAGTTTCCAAATATTTTCTCCCACTGTGTAGGTTGTTTTTATGTTAATGAAGTTCTTTGATGCACAAAAGTTTTTAATTTTGATGAAGTTCTATTGATCTATTTTTTCCTTTGTTGCTTAGGCTTTTGGTGTGAAGTCTAAGAAACCAATGCCTAACTCAAGGTTATGAAGATACCTCCCTATGTTTTCTTCTAGGAATTTGTTTTGGTTCATACATTTAGGTCTTTAATTAATTTTGAGTTGATATTTGTGTGTGATGTGAAAAGGGGTCCACTTTCATTCTTTTGCATATGGATATCCAGTTTTCATAGCACCATTGGTTGAAGAGACTGTTCTTTCCTGATTGAGTGGACCTAGCACCCTTGTCACATATCAGTTGGGCATAGATGTGAGGGTCCATTTCTGGATGGTCATTTCAATTTCATTTGGTCTATATGTCTGTCCTTACGCCAGTACCATGCTGTTTCGATTGCTGTAGCTTTGTTACAAGCTTTAAAATTCAGAAGTGTGAGTCTTCCAACTTCGTACTTCATTTTTAAGAAGTTTTTGGCTATTCGGGGTCCCTTACTCTTTCATATAAAGATGATAATCGCTTATTCCATATCTGCAAATAAGGCTACTAAAAATTTGATTGGGGTTGAGTTAAGTCTGTAAATTGCTTTAGGTATAACTGACATCTTAACAATATTTAGTCTTGCAATCCATGAACATGGAATGTCGTTCCATTTATTTAGGCCTCCCTTGATTTCTTTTTTGCAGTGTTTTCTAGTTTTCTATGTTTAAGTCCTTTATTAAACTTATTTATTTATTGCCTTTATTTCAGCCTTGATTAAAGTTATTCCTAGGTATTTGGTTCTTTTAATTGCTATTGTAAATGCAATTTTTTCTTAATTTCCTCTTCAGATTGTTCACTAGTACTGAATAGAAGTGCTACTGATATTTACATGTTGATCTTGTACCTTGCCACTTTGCTGAATCCTATTATTAGCTCTAGTAGCTTTGTTATAGAATTTTCAGGATTTTCTAAATGTAGGGTCATGTCATTTCAAATAGGATAAGTTTTACCTCTTCCTTTCCAATTTAGATGCCTTTTATTTCTTTCTCTTGCCTAACTGCTCTGGCTAGAACTTCCAGTACAATACTGAATAATGGTGGTTGTCATGGGCATCCTTGTCTTGTTCCTGATCTTGAAGGGTAAGCTTTCAGTCTTTCACCATTGAGTACCTTTCTTGGGTTAATTGAGATAATCATGTGGTTTTTTCCCTCTTTGTTCTATTAATGTGGTCTATTAATTAATCAATCTTCTTATGTTGAATCACCCTTGTATATCAGGGGTAAATCCCACTTGATCATGGGGTATAATTCTTTTGATGTGTAGTTGGATTTGGTTTGCTAGAATTGTGTTGAGGATTTTTGTATCTATATTCATCAGGAGTATTGGCCTGTAATTTTCTTTATCTTTGGTATTAGAGTGAGCCTTGCTGGCCTCATAGAATGAGTGAGGAAATTTTCCCTCGTCTTCAATTTTTTGGAAGATTTTGAGCAGTATTTATGTTGATTATTGGAATGTATGGTAAAATTCACCAGTGAAAGTTCCTGGTCTTGGGCTTTTCTTTGTTGGGAGGATTTTGATGACTCAATTTCTTGTTATTTGGTCTATTGAGACCTGCTTCCTTTTGAGTCAGCGTACCTAGGCTGTGTGTCTCTAGGATTGTCTGGGTTCTCTACGTTGTTCCATATAGCTGTTCATAGTATCCTTATAATCCTTTTTATCTCTGTGTAGTTGATATTGTCCCCCCTCCTTTCATTTCTGATATTAGGTATTTATGTCATCTCTTTTTTTCTTTGTTGGTCTAGCTAGAGGTTTGTTGATTGTACTGAACTTTTTAAAGAACCAACTTTTGGTTTTGCTAACTCTTTCTATGGTGTTTTTAGTCTCTATTTCATTTATGCTTGATCTAATCTTTGTTATTTCCTTCCTTCTGCTTGCCTTGGGTTTAGTTTGCTCTTCTCTTTCTTGATCCCCCAGTTGTTGGTTAGGACAGTGCTTTGAGATCTTTTTTTAATAATGTAAACATTTACAGCTATAAATTTCCTTCTCAGTATTGCCTTTGTTGCATTTCATGTTTTGTTACTTGTGCTTTTGTTTTCATTCACTCCAGGATATTTCCTAATTTCTCTTGTGATTTCTGTTTTGAACCGTTGGTTGTTTAAGAATGTGTTGTTTAAATCCACATATTTGTGAATTTTCCAGTTATTCTTCTGTTAGTGATTTCTACTTCCTTCATTGTGGTCAGAGAGAATAAATTGTGTCAGTTCAATATTTTCAAATTTATTCAGTCTTGTTTTGAGACCTAATATGTGGTCTCTTAGAGAATGATCCATGAGTATTCCAGAGATTAGCTCTCTGGTTCAGTCTTTCAGGCTGTCACCTGACTCATTGGCACAGGTGCCACAGTGTAGGTATTGGGATTACTCTGCTCCCACTGGAACAGGGCCAGGGACCCACAGTAGGAGCACAAATGGCTCCACATCCCATCAGGTAGGGGGTGGAGAAGGAGCCAGCAAGGGTACCACGAGCTTTGCCTACTGTTTTTAAAGTGGCATTGTCTCGATTCAATGCTTGCTCAGTTACTGCAACCCTGTAACTGTTTTCCACAGTTTTAAGGAAGATGGCTTTACCAGTTTTTGATAGTTGTTCAAAGATTCTTGGGGCATGGCACCCTGGAGCATTTACACCATTGTTTTGGTCAACCAGAAGTTGAACTGTGATTATCTTTTGAAGATGGTATTAAGTTTTTACTCAGGGAACTAAAAGTGTGTTTCAATGTACTTAATATTTTTGGTAGTAGAGGGACTTTCAGATGCATTGATCTTCAGCAGCTGTGTGCATGTAGGCTGTTTTTGGATAAAGTAATGCTAACTAGTGATCATTAAATGATCAGGGCATGCCTGAGATGTTTGAGACAGGTGAGAAGACAAAGAAAGGGAAATTGATGACCTACCATTGTTTAATAGACCCTATAAATATTTCAATCTATTTCAGTCCATTCAGGAAAGCAGAGTGTGCATGGAAAAAATATAAGTTGGATATCATTCAGCAGAGCAAATATTCAAGGGCTAGAATATCGGAATTACAGAACTCTGAAAGGAAAATCATTATGTAGTGGGAAGACCTTGACGTTTGACAGTTGGATCGACAAAAGGGATGGGAGTTAACTTCACATTGACAGCAACTGCATGAAGCCAGGTCTTCTGAAATGTTAGCCATGAGTGCAACAGAATGCTGAGATTAAGCAGCACAAGTGTTCAGTGCTTGTTGGCATTCAGGGTCAAAGAAGAAACACAAGAACATAAGAGAGTTCCTGTTTCTAAAAAAGAAAGGCAGTGACTAATTATTGCTCAAGAAAATGAGAGGCATTTTTTGACAGTACATTAAGGACAAACCAAGGTCCTATACCAAAGACATAATCTATGGCAGGAAGTCAGGGATGTAGTGTCAAATGACAGTACAACCCAGGGGCCAAGTTCATGTGGCCCAAACACTTTCGTGGGATCTCACTTGATAGCAGGCTATAATTTACATTTCCCAGGGGAGAGTAAATAATGATGAGAGTATCTTCTGTAGAGATCAGTTCTGAGCTGGGTTTTTGTTGATAAGCAGGTGCAGGGGTGCTGGGGCTCTGTATCACTGACAGAGGAGGAGACCAGGTGCATTGAATACAAGATCATGGATAGATAATATATTAGAGAGATAGAGACCTAATTGGTCTTGATTGGAGCTGATCATCCCTCCCTCCCGTCTTCCCTATTGGGTCAAAGGGTACAAGCAGAGGATGCAGGATTGTTCTTAGGAACCAGTCTTAGACCATCTCCAGTTAAATGTTTGGTTTGTCAAAGCAAGTATTTCCTGACAACCACCACATACCTTATTTCACAAATCCTCTTGCTAATCTGGTCAGGAATGCTTTATAATTGTTATGTTATAGTTGAAGAAACTCATCTGCAGTGAGTGTTCAATTCCCAAGACGAGAGCCCATGCTTCTTTGGGGCTACTATAGAGTTATATGTGTAAAAGTACAGCCCTGCTATGTCTCTTTGAGCTGGCCAATCTGAGCTCATTCCTGCCCATCCCTGTCTTGCAATACTATTAAAAGGCAGAATTTGATAAACATTAGTAGCTGAAATAAGAATCAGTTTGGCCTAATTGAGGTTTATCTGGGGTTTTGGGCATTAAGTTAGGAAATGTGAAGGTAAATTGACTAAAGAGGACTTGGAAACCAAGTCTGAGGAATTAGAGTAGCTCTTGTAGGTAGGAAAGAGCAATGTAAATGGGCAAGTATCATAATGGTGGAAGTGCCCTTTTCTTTTATAAACCAATATAATATTAAACGTGAACCATCTGAAGCTGCCAATACTTAATTATTTTGACCTACAAAATGGAAATACCATGTGGTTCAGTCACAACAAATTCCTTGGTATTGTTTTTGTTTTTTTTATAAACTTTTTTATTAATTAAAAAACTTAACAAAAGAACATTAAGATATCATTCCATTCTACATGTACAATCAGTAATTCTTAATATTATCACATAGTTGCATATTCATCATTTCTTAGAACATTTGCATCGATTTAGAAAAAGAAATAAAAAGACATCAGAAAAGGCGGCTGCCGTGGCTCAGCAGGCAGAGCTCCGACCTGCCGTGCTGGAGGTCTGGAGTTCGATCCCTGGTGCCTCCTGCCCATATGCAAACTTAAAAAAAAAAAAAAAGACATCAGAAAAAGAAATAAAACGATAATAGAGAAAAAAAGATTATACATACCATACCCCTTACCCCTTGCTTTCATTTATCACTAGCATTTCAAACTAAATTTATTTTAACATTTGTT
>PVIY010029593.1:0-31862 GCA_004026745.1 Myrmecophaga tridactyla
AGAAGAAGAAGAAGAAGAAAGTGGAGGAGGAGGAGGAGAATAATGAACGTGTTATGTGTTGGTGGGAAGCCAGGAGCTTCTGCTGTTGAGTCAGAACCTTGGCCAATATGCTTGGTCTTCCCTCCAGCATCTGTCAAAAGAAAGAGAAAGAAGTACACTGGCACTTTAGGTCCCTGTAAATGCTGGTGTGAGGCCACAAGAAGCTTCTTTTGAGAGACAGTGAGGCCAGCGTCTGTGCTGGGCCTTCATGGATCTGCCAGACCAAACAACACAAGAGAAAGAAAGAAGAAACCCAACCAATGAAAAAATGCACTGGGTCTTTAAGAACTGGTAGATGCTGGTGTGAGGCCGGATGCCACTGTTGAAGAGAGGGCTGAAGAGTCTATGTTTGGCCCACAGGGATCAGTCAGATCAAGGAGTGCCCATACACTAGCTCTTTACATCCACGTGGATGCTTGTGGGAGGCTGGAAGCACTCCTGCCCAGAGGGCCGAAACTGACTGACCTTGTACTTCAACCCCAATTTTTAGAGGAGGAGGTCTCCTCTGCCAGCTCTTGCCCCAGCCAGCTGCTTCTGGAATTTGGACTACACTACCGAAGCCACAACCATTTCTGGAGCTGCTACCATGGGACAGAGGAGTGGGGGCTGGTTTCTGTACATGTTTTCATTTACAAAATGAACACTTGGCAAACTGCTGCTTCCTCTGGCACTCCTGTGGTTGCTCTAAATGAGCATTCTGGTTCCAGGGTTACCACCTAGGTAATTTCAGAGGAGGAGGTGGAGGTAATTCTTTTCCATCTCTCATTTTTCTAGGGGAGGGAAGGATTTGTAAATCTTCTGACTCCGCCATATTGCACCTGTGCTCTTCCTTGCCCCAGTTTTTTCTTGTAGTCTCTGGGCATGGCTTGGGGCTGGATGTGGGTAAGTTTGTGAAGCAGGTGAAGCTCCAAAGTTCAGACTGTGCAGTGAGATGATTCTGGTTTCTCATCTGGGTGCCTTATAGGGGAGTTACCTAACCATTCTAAATGTCAGGTTTCACATCTATTAAGCAAGAATAATTATACCTATCTCCATAAGGTTGTTCTGAGTAATAAATGAGATAATAAACTCATAAGTGCAAGTTTGTAGCACAGTGCCTGGCACATAATTAGTGCTCTTTAAATATATTGTCTCTTCCCCACCTGTCTCTATTGGCCCCCTTAGCTCTTTTCTTTTAGGATCCATCCCTTCTGGGCAGGCTGGCCAAGTAGTCCTGCATCCATCTCATAATGCTGGAGGCTGCCTTTCAGAATTCCTCAGTGTGAACTGTGATGTAACTTGATACTTCAGGGCATTAGACATATTGCTAAGTCTTAGATACCTTTTAAAGAGACTCTCCACACTATCTATGACAAATTGTCAATAACAACCTAAAGCATTTATTAAGTGCTCTAAACCTCAACTTAAATGATTGACCCATATCAGCTTACATAAGTAAGAGAAGACTGACAATTACCCAAATTAAGCTAATAAAGGGATTAAAAATTTATTGCCTTTCTATAGAGATCATGTGTCTAAACCACCAGCATAGGACTTGGCATAAATAGGCTGCCGATAAGTGGTCAAGTTTATTATTATAAAACATGTTGAGAGGCACCTCTCAAGAGTTGTGGATGGGATCAAGAAAGAATAGGGAACATTGTACCTCTGTTCTCCTTTGTCTTAGGAGAAAGTTGCAAAATAAAGAATAGAGATTTCTATAGGGCGTCTAAACAGCCACACACAACAAGAGTTGTTCAATTCATGTATTTTCTCTCTCCCCTGTTTGTCTATCAAGTATAATCAAGTCCTTACTACATGTCATGTTCTTTGCTGGATGATTTGGACCCTGTGAGTGTGAGAAAGGGGTGGCTCCTGACCTCTAGAAGCTGGTGACCCAGCAGGAGAGGGGAGCAATACACATGCACTGTGGTGTCCAGAGGTTGAAAGATGGACATCGTGGCAGTGCAAATACTGCTTGTTCACAGAGGTGTAAAGAGTTGCAGCTGAGGGGTGGAGATGGATCTAGAACTTGCACAGGCTTCTCAGATATGCTTAGGGTGTGCCTGGCAACCGCCCTCCCTTTCTGACCATGGATTCCTCCCTTTCCTTTCCTTCTCAACTGAGGTGCTGTCCAAGTGCTCCTGTCTCACCACCCCCCGAGCCTCTGAAGAGATGGCTGCAGCAGCAGTGGCTGGACTGATCCCCGTGTTCCACACTGTGGCTGGTGACAAATCCAGCTACTACATCGGGCGGCAGCTGTGGTTTGGCTTCATCGCCGTGTACGGAGTAGTGGTGTATGTGGTCCGTATGCCATGGGCCCCCATCCACGAGGACTTCTGGTGCCACGGCAACATCACCAATTCTTGCTTGGCTGAGTGTTTTGAAAAACGTTTCAACCATCCTGTGGTGGGGATTTGGTACTTCTTTTTCTTTATCTTCCTAGCCTTCTTCTTTCTCATGGAATTCTTCATGGCTCAGATTCGGCATAAACAGATCAAGGCAAAGTCAATGGAGTCGCTGGCGAATGAAGTGGAGGAGGGCTCAATGGTGGGAATCCAAGAACATGTTCCCTGTCCAAAGAAATCCATCATGAACTTCCACCGAGAGAAGATGCTTTTGCTTTTGTACCTCCTGTACTTCATCCTGCAGGTCGGCTCTCAGGGTGTGTTTTTATTCCTTCTCATGTCTCAACACCTGCCCCTGGTGAACCAAGCCATCATCCACTGCAGCACCGTTAGCTGCCCTGGTCCCTACCTCTGCCTGATCAGGGGAACCATGGAGAAGCGAATGTCCATCTATACCCTCATCACCTTGTCCTTCATGATCATCCTCTTCTGCTCAGGTTTTTTCTTGTATACTATTCATCACTACCTGTTAAAGGGCTTCACAAGTACCAAGTCTTGGGCTAATTGAGGTTTGGAAGAGACAACACCCTCCTTACTTAAACTCTTTCCTCCCTCACACTAGGAAGTTTGCATTCTTTTAAATATTGTGCCTGGGGCATGGTTTCCTCCTGCCAACCTTCTCTGCTTTCCCTCTTTATAAAATAAACACTTGTCTTTCTTGTTTCCCTCTCTCTACAGCCAGGCTAAGGTTGTCTAACTGTGGGGCGGGTGGGAAGGCACTGATTAACATTTCAAAACTCTTTCCCAGATATTATCAGATTTGGTCCTCACCAGAGCCTCTGGCATTGGGGCTTGTTACTCCATCTCTCCCATAGCTTCCAATCTGGGAGAGTGTTCATAGTTTTAGAACTAAGAGCTTCAAAGATTCTGAGAAAACTGATTCACTTGTGCTCTGGCCCTTCCAAGATTGTTCCTAAAACAGAAAAGAGTAGGCAATTACTCTCCACAGGAAAATTTTCAGCTGGGACTGTGGGGTCGGTGCTCCCTGGTTCTGCCCCTTGCGGTTGCCCAAACTCCCAAGTGTGGGCCCAGTCTTTGTTATGGACTCAGATTTCTACTTCACTTGGGTCTCCAGTAAGGACTGAGTAAACCTGGGTGAGTTTATTGGGGAAGGATGGGTGCACCCAGGGTAGGAATGAGGTTCAGTGGGAGATCTAGAGTTTCACTGTACTCATTCTACAGAATCATACCTCACTGTCAGATCTGCTATCTCTTTAGGTGCAGGCACGAATTGTGACTTGCTTCTAACCAAAAGAATATAGCAAAGGCTCTTGTTACTCCTTGACAAGGTTATATTATATGGCAAAGGTGAAGGGATGTCACTCTTGTCATTATGTAAGACTCTATTTTAGCAGATTAGAGGGAAAGGTTCTCCTTTGTTGGCTTCGAAGAAGTAAGCTGTGAGAGAGTCTGGGGGTGGGGTAGGGAGGGAGTTACAGATTGTAGTTACAGACTGAGTTGCCTCAGCTGAGAGAGGGTAAATCGGCACCTCAGCCATACAACTGCAAAGGAATTGCATTCTGCCAACAACTTGAATGAACTTTGAAATGGATTCTTCCCCAGGCAAGCCTCCAGATGAGAACACAGCTCATTTGACACCTTAATTATAGCCCTGAGAACAGGACCCATGCCTGGTCTCCTGACCCATTGTAACTGTGGGGTTAAAAGTATACATCATTTGATGCTTTTATGTTTGTGGAAATCTGTTACACAGCAGTAGAAAACGAATATACTGTGTTTCTGTTTGCTAATGCTGCTGCAATACAACACACCAAAAATGGATTGGCTTTTATAAAGGGGCTTTATTAACTTACAAGTTACAATTCTAAGACTGTGAAAATGTCCAAATTAGGGCACTAACTAGAGGATACCTTCTTGGAGGAAAGGTAGCATCTGGGTTCCTCTGCCACATGAGAAGGCACATGGTGACGTCTGCTGTTCTTCTCTCCTGGCTTCTGATTTCAAATAGTTCTCTCAGCAAGTGTTTCTAGTGGTTTTCTCTCCAAGCATTTGTGGGCCCTCACTTAGCTTCTTTGGGACAAACTCTGAACTTCATTTCTTAGCTTCTCTTGGCTCTCTCCAGGTTTTGGCTATTTTTATGAGTCCTTGCTTAGCACCTGGGGTATTTCTGTCTGCTGTGTCTGTACTCTGTGTCAGATCTCTCCTTGAGCTTCTTTAAAGGATTCCAGTAAACTAAGATCTACCTTGAATGGGTGGGGGTCACAACTCCATAGAATTAATCTAATTAAAAGGTCATGTCCACAATTGGGTGGGTCACATGTCCTTGGAAACAATAGAAACAAAAGATCCCACCAAACAATGGGTCTGCCCCCACAAGATTGGATTAGGATGAAAAGAACATGGCTTTTCTGGGGGCACATAACAGTTTCAAACCAGCACACACCAACTCTGGGGGCCTTGTAAAGGTACATGGGCCAGTGAAATCTGGGTGGTTTCAGCATTAAAGCATCTGTGGACACATGCTTTTCTTCCATCCCATGAAACAATTCTCCTTTGCTCAGCAAGTGTGCTGGATCAGTGCCTTCCTTCTTCACTCCCTATTCCATTTTTCCTTTGCCCAAGTGAGAAACCTTAACTAGCTGGAGTTCTTATTCTGGTGAGCTGGCCCAAACCATCATTCCTGAAGGATCTGAATCCTGAAGAGTCTTGACTTTTTCTGTTTGTTTATTTGCTGTAGTTTTCAATTAATCTTTACTGTTAGGTATGGGGATATACTGGATTCCAAATATAATCCTCCTTTTTGTGTAGCAGCTCCCACCTCCCCATTATGTAGCAACAATTCAATTTCCCATTAGCAATTGTGATCAATCACTCCAATCAGTAGACCAATTCCTTTTTTGGCCTCTTGTTCAGTAGCATAAGGAGCCCACAGTGGTCAAATGACAGTACATCTTCCAAATGACAGTAACATCTTTCAAATCGATGGAACAATTGTGTGTCCCTTGATGGAAGAAGCCCCCACCCTCCTTGGGAACTAAGAACTCCAAATCAGAAGAACTCAAGTTTTCTGGATGGGAAGCAAAAAATTCTGCTAGTGTTTTATTAGGTATTATAGAGAAGTTTTGCTCACTTCTTACCCTTTGATTTCTAGATACATGTATTCTGACCATGTAGGAAACAGTATCATATAATGGTCTCTGATACAAAGCATATGGTACACACTGTAAGACAGATCCCATCCTTTAAGAATGTTGACTTTCAAATGACACTGTAACTGAATTTTCAGTAAGTCACTCTGAACCTTTCAGTTAGGCCAGTTGCTTCTGGGTGATGGCAAGACTGCATCAACCTGATCCTATTGCTGCCCTTTCTTTGCTATAAAATTATTTCTTTGAACAGATGCAAATTTATTAGGTATGAGATGACAATGAACTAGGCATTCCATGAGTCCACAGATGGTAGTGCTGCAAGAAGCATTATAGGCAGGAAAGGCAAGTCCATATCCAGAATGTGTGTCTATTACACTGAAGAGGAATCTCTGCTTTTCCATGATGGAATAGGCCCAATGTAATCAACCTGTAACCAGGTGGCTGGCTAGTACACCTGGGGAGTTTCCATATAGGGCTCAGTGTTGGTATCTTCTGTTGGCTGGTTAGGCACTTAGCAGTATCAGCAGCCAGTTCAGCCTTGGTAAGAAGAAGTCCATACAATTGAGCATGTACATGGCCTCCATCGCTGCCACCATGGCCACTTTGTTCCTGAGCCCATTGAGCAAGAAATGGGGAGTCTGGAGAAAGAAGCTCACGGATATCCAGAGTGTGTCATTTTGTCCACTTGATTACTGAAAGCCTCTTTTGCAGTTGATGCCCTTTGGTAAGCCTTCATCTGTGACAAAAATTCTGAGAGGTTCTTCTACACTTTCCTCTGAGTTTCTTGTCACTGATCTTCCGATTTTGTTCCTTCAAGTCTCTGACCATCCTGTCAAATTGTTAACAACTGCCCACAAATCAGGTAAATCTGTTTCTGGCCATCTTGCAGTTCAAAGTGGGCAACCAAATATATTGCTCAAATTTCTGCCCACTTGGAGTGTTTTCCTTCACCAGTGCTGTCCTCCAGGGTCATCCCTGAGTGGGACTCTTATATTTTAGTTGTCCCTTTGGAGCGGTATCAATATATATCACACAAACCCATTGCCGACCAGCCTCTAGTTTTTTCTTCCTCAGGCCACTGTTCGCACAGAACTCCCCAGGAGGCCACAGACCTGTAATGAGGGAGAAGAGTGAATGTAAGAGGTGCTAGTGTCAAAGGCATATGCTCGTGTAATTTACTTGTATTTCCCTGAACCCAGACTTTTGTATGACATTTCCACCCTATTGGTGATTGCTGCAGTGCACATTCAACCTTATGACATGATGGGTCAGGTAACACAAAGTTCATAATGGGGAGCTCAGGCTGCATGGTCACCCGACATCCTATATTAGATGTTTAGTCTCTGATGAAAGCCTGTAGCAATCTAGGAACTGTCTTTCAAAAGGAGAATATTATCTACAGAAAGGGGCATAGATGTGTTAGAAAATCTGAGAAGTCTGCACTGTGATTCTCCTATTGGTGTTTGTCAGAAGCTGCAAACACATTATTATTTTCCATAGACACTGAGAAAACCATTGGACCAGCTGGATCACAATGTAAGTGGAAGAGCCGCTTGCACTGCAGCCTAGATTTGTTCCAGAGCCTTTCCTTGATCTGACCCTTACTTGAAGCTGGTAGCCTTATGAGTGACTTGATAGATGGGTCAAGGAAGGACACATGTCTCCAAAATGCAAACAGGATGACCAAGCATTGTGTCTCTCTTTTGTGGCAAGTGGTACAAGGTGCAGAAACTTGTTATTATTATTATTATTTACTTTGGCGGGTATATCTCAATGCAATCCAGACCACTGGATCACCAGAAATTTCACTGAGAAGGTGAGATCCTGATTTGTGGTGTTTATCTCCCATCCTCTGGTTCTCATAAGTCTTACTAAGGCATCTAAATTTCTTGCTACTTCCTGCCTTCAGATCCAATCATAGTGTTGAAAATATAGAAGACTAGTGTGATGTTTTGTCGATTATCAACATGATCAGGATATCTGTGGCTTGTATGATGGTAGAGAGCAGGTGGGTTGATATAGCCCTGAGACAAGTCAGGCCATGCCAGGTAAAAGCCACCTGCTTCTGCAAATTGGTATGAAGATAAAAGAAAGCATTACTTAGGTCCCTAGTTTATACCAGTTGCCAGAGGTAGTACTGATTTGTTACAATAGAGACACCACATGTGGGATATCAACTGCAATTAGAGTCATCATCTGGGGGGATACTGTTTTTTTTTTTTTTTTTTGGCATGGGCAGGCACCAGGAATCGAACCCGGGTCTCCAGCATGGCAGGTGAGAACTCTGCCTATTGAGACATCGTGGCCCACCCCTGGAGTCACCATCTGATTAAGTTTATAATAATCTGTAGCCATTCTCTAGCTTCTGCATGGCCTAAACAGACATTGTGCCATTTTGAAAGTATTGTGTGTCTTAGAAAAGCCATGTTTTAATCCTGATCCAATCCTGTGGGAGCAACTGTTTCTTTTAATCCTGATTCAGTACTGTAGGGTTGGAATCTTTAGATTATCTCCACGGAGATGTGACACACCAATTGTGGGTGTGACTTTTAATTGGTGACTTTAATGGGTGACTCCACCCATTGAAGATGGGTCTTGATTTAGTTTACTGGAATCCTTTAAAAGAGGAAATATTTTGGAGTAATGACAGAAATGACAGAAGCCTCAGAGCCCATGGAAACTTCACAACAGAGTTGATACAGATGTGGACACGTGAAGAACAGACACAGATGTTTGGAGATGCTTGGAGCCCCGCAGATGTTGCCATGAGATGATAAACAAGCCAGAACCTGGAGAGAGCCAAGGGAAGCCAAGAGATGAAATCCAGCCCCAGAAAAGCAAAGTGAGGAACCTCCACATGGGCAGAGACTGAAAGCAACAGAGCCCAGGAGCAAGGGACCAGCAGATGTCAGTCACATGACTTCCCAGCTGACCGAGCTGTTCCAGACCCATCGACCTTTCTTGAGTGAAGGTAACCTCTTCTTGGTGCCTTAATTTGGACACTTTCACTTCCTTAGAACTGTAAACTTGTAACTTATTAAATTCCTCTTCATAAAAGCCGTTTCAGTTCTGGTATATGACATTCCAGCAGCTTGCACACTAACCCAGCATGTTAAATGGAGATGTTGTGTCTCTCAAGTCTTTAATGGTGGTACTGCTCTCTGCATTTCCTCCAGGGACAATCCTTCTTGTTTAGTATCTTGTAGGGTGGAGAAGTTCTAAGAGCTTCTGCTTAGACCTTTCTATTATAATCACCCTTACTGTATGGGTCAGAGAACTAATGTGGGGATTTTGCCAGTTGCAAGAATGTCTATGCAAACTATACATTCAGCAACTAGAGGAATAACCACAGGGTGGATCTGTGGACCAACTGGGACCTCTGCCAGTTGGCCTTGCTTGGGCTTAGACTTCATCTATCACCTGAGCACCATAAGCCTCCGTAGTGGTGTCTTGGGGCCCTAGGAACTAACATCAGTTCAGAGCCAGTGTCTAATAATTCCTTAATAGTCCGGGTATTCCCGTTCTGCAATGCCCAGTCACTCTAGCAAATGGCTGCAGATCTCTTTGGGGAAGGGCTTGGAGGAAGATTTACTGAATAAACTTGTGGCAAAGCTGCAGAGACCTTCCTTTCCCCATCAACCAAGGGACATGGGTCCTGTGGATGGGCTTAGGTCTAGAAGCTGGATGAAGGGCCAGGACACCCTATTGTGGTGTCTCAAATCAGGTTGACCACCAGACCTAGAGTGTTTTCAATTATATAGGTTCAGGGTCACTTAACCTTTTCTGTAAAGGGCCAGAAATTGTCTGTCACAATTACTTCACAGGAAAGCAACTGCAGACAATTGTTAACGTCAGGACACAGTCTTATATAGTCAGACCCACTGGATCCTGCATGAAACAGAAAAATGTCTCTTTGCTTTGGTGAGGAGGTAAGTTTATTGAAGATGTATCATCAAGGAACAGGTCTTGTAAAAAACTTTGTTTCCTCCATTAACAATTTGGTGACCGCAGCAGGACCCCTGCTGCTTTAAGTGCAGCTCTGATGCGTGTCTCATCAGCTGCGGGGCTCTCCTGGACCCCTCGACTCTGTGCCGACCAGCTGCCCAGGAAGTTTTCCTGGAGGACTGGGACTAGAGGGGCCGGGTGGAGGTGCCTGCTGTGAAGGGCCTGCAGGTGCATCTGGGTGAAGGTGACTTTGCAGTTGAGACTTTCCCTGTGCTGAGTACGTGTGTGATCTTTTGTCATACTCACCTCACTTCCTTTTGTTTCAATTAGCCTATTGTGTATAAAGGCTATTGAGTTGATCCAGGGGTCATGCATGTGGACTCAGGGGTCTGAGCTTCACTATCCATGTCCTGCATTTGTGGTTCTCCTTTTGATTTTGCACAATTGGTGCAGTTTGCAGTTGTTTGGGTGTTCTAGTTTGCTAGCTGCCAGAATGCAACACACCAGAGACGGATTGGCTTTTAATAAAAGGGGATTTATTTCATTAGTTCTTCAGAGGAAAGGCAGCTAACTTTCATCTGAGGTTCTTTCTTACGTGGGAAGGCACAGGGTGATCTCTGCTGGCCTTCTCTCCAGGCCTCTGGGTTCCAACAACTTTCCCCAGGTTGATTTCTTTCTGCATCTCCAAACGCCTTGGCTGAGCTGTGAGTGCTGAGATGAGGAATGCTGAGCTGCTTGGGCTGTGCTACATTGAGCTCTCTCATTTAAGCACCAGCCAATTAAGTCAAACGTCATTCATTGCAGCAGGCACGCCTCCTAGCTGACTACAGATGTAATCAGCGACAGATGAGGTTCACGTACCATTGGCTCATGTCCACAGCAACAGAACTAGGTGCCATCACCTGGCCAAGTTGACAACCGAATCTAACTACCACAGTGGGGAACCAGTGTTTAAGGAAATCCTGCTCTGCTGTTTTCTCTTCCTGATTTCTATTGGTATTACTCAGCCATGGGAAACTCTCAAAATGTGCCAGCTACATCTCCCTTGGGAAATATTTTTAGTAATTGGTCTTAATTTGGAAAGTATCAATTAAAAAGGAATTGTTAGTACATTATTGTATCTCTTTGTGGCCCAAGTATAAAATAAGGAAAGGGGCAGAGTAGCTAGAAGATGGGGCTCCTGACCTTCAGGTAATTATCCACTTTAAAAAGTATTACAAGAACAAAAGATTATGAAATTTAATAAAAACAACAAATGTGCTGCAGCTTCAGTCAGCTAGCCATTGCTAGCTATAGCAGGCTGTCTCAAGAAAGACAAAGAAATCTGCAAGTTAAAAAAAGTTACAGTTTAAAAAAGATATCCCGGCTTTCACCTCTGCTTTAGTGGAGAGCCTTCCATAACAATTAGATAAATAATATAGAAGTGCTGGCCTGTCAGTTTTAAAATTAGGTCATAAAAAAGACTCTGCCTATCTTAGCTGACAAAGGATTTGGATCCAAAAACCTTAAATCCCTGGATGGACATCAAGAAATAACTAATGCAATTTAAAAATTAGCAAAAGTGCAAATTGTCAGATCAGCACAAAATCCCTTTAACAGCCTTGTTTGGCCAGTAAGTAAAACTGTGGTTATAAAGGAATACTCTGCTGGGTAGTTAATTAATTTGGGAAAAATTCTAGTAATTGAGACACAAATGCTTTAGCTCATATCCTCCTAAAATATCCCGTACCTGCTAAAGTGGCTGCCTTATGATACGTAAAACAGGGTGGGCATAGAAAACCAGCCATGGGGTGGCAAATGGCAAAAACATTAGGAAACCATAGCAAATGCTCTGATTTAAAAACTGTTATACAAAATTGTGAGGCTTGTTCCTGACTTCACCCTCATTCAGTACCCTATAGCAGTGGACAAATACATAAAACCAATACGCCGCTAAAGGATTTAACAAAACTAAAAAGAAAACACTTTCATGAATTTCAGAATTCATGCAAAATTAAATCACTGTTTTTTAAAAAACAATGTAATACCTATGCATTCCATTAATCCTTAAGAAAAAGATTGTACATTACTGTTTCAAAATGCATTGACTAAAGTCTTTGAAGTATTTAGCATTATTCTGACAGGTTTCATTTTAATAGTAATTGTATGTTGTGAAATGTTTACTTAAAGACTGTTTCCAAAACTGTTTAAGTAACTTTAGTATCAAAGTATAAAGGACGTGTTTTCATTAAAAGGAAAAAGAAAGTAACTTTGTCCTAAATGACTGGTTGTTACAGAATATAAAAAAAAGAAGAAGAAAATGTAAAACAAAACCCGAATAAATATAGTATGTCACAGAAAGTTTGCAGAATAAACACATTATAGTCAAAGTTGAGAAAAATTAGATGGGCCTATCTATAATTTTTTTTTAAGCCTTAGTATGAGATAATATATATTGATACAGACTACAATTTAGTTTTCTCTCCATTAAAGTGGAAAAGTTTCTTTAAATTATTAGTTCGTTCTTAATAAAAGTTTATAAAAGTTTTTTCTAAATAATCAATGTTTTTACACAGGCAGAAAATCTGTGTTTTACCAGAATAACTTCTTGTACTTTATATTGACTTTATCATGTCTTTGGTTGTTTAAGAAAATCAAATCTTCTCACTTTTAAAACAGCTAAGTCTTTTCTTAATTTTAGCTAAATAATATTTAAAAATAATATAAATAATAAATAATATTTAAAAAATATTATTTCAAATCTAACTATATAAAACTGTGTTTTCTGACAGTAACACAATTTGTAAATGAATGGGTGTGGCCATGTTCCCTTAAAACTTTATGCAAAGTTTAGGAAGAGGGCTGGCTTTGGCTCCTGGGTCAGATTTTGTTAACTCTTGATACATAGCAAGCAATACTTTAGTGGGTTGCATGTTTATTTTATTACTAGGGGCAATGAGATTAATTAGCCACCACTTGATACCCCTGTGGGTCAAAGCATTCTGATTATTAGTATGTCGCTGCTTCTTTTTATGGTGCACATACACATTTTATCTTTAGCTGTTCCGTGCTGTCTCCTGGCCTTTGTTATGCCAGAATTTCATTGTCCCCATTGAAATCAAGCTGATATCCACCTTGGTTACACCTACTCTACAAATGAAAGTAACCACATGGCTTTTAAAGGACGCAGGTGTTCCCCTTACTAATTTACTTCCCAACACTTTAGGGAAGAGAGTACCTCCTGAGCCTTTTCAGGGGACTTGGTTAGGGATGGTAAATCTACAGCTACATTCTTATCTTCTGAAACCTTTGGATTCCTACCTCGATGTCATGCCAGGGAAGCTCTGGCATTGCAATTGTTGAGCCCAACTTTCAGTCAACTAACCAAGAAAGAGGTTAGAGCCACTTCCAGCTGCATAATTTAACATATGAAAGCTGGAATCTCTAGTAAGTGCACTCATATAAATAAATGTGGTCTAATCTGGTATTATACTCCATTCTCTTTGGTATAACACCCTTAGACTCCAGCCTCCCTCCTCCGCATTCCTGAGGTTTATGCAGCAGTTGTTTTTTTTGCATAGGTAGGCATTGGGAATTGAACCCGGGTCTCCAGCATGGCAGGCAAGAACTCTGCCTGCTGAGCCACCGTGGTCCACCATTGTGCAGTTCTTTTTATAAGCTATTTCCTCCTGGGATATATTGTGCATCTGAGCTCCTTAAACATGCTGAGATTTGAACCATATTGTAGGTCAAGTGGCAACGAGGGGTAATTATAGTAAGTCTTTTTTTTTTTTTTGCATGGGCAGGTACTGGGAAAGGAACCTGGGTCTCTCTGGCGCGGCAGGCGAGAACTCTGCCTGCTGAGCCACGGTGGCCCACCTATAGTAAGTCTTGAGGAAAATGAGCATCACTTTCAAGGCATCTGTCCCAAGTGAAGTTATCATAGGGTTTTCCAGCAAAGGCAGGCTAGTCTTCTCATTCACAGGAGAGGTGATCTACTTCTACTGTCAAGGGATGCTCAGAGTGACTGGAGATTTGAGATTCTCAATTCGTTTGAATCCTATCAGATTTTGCCATTCCAAGTTTTAGAGTCCCATTCTTTCCCAGTCAATTTCCCAATCACATGAGAAACTGGGCAAGGATGTGCATTGGATTGTTGTTGTGATTCAGCCTCTTACATGGTTAAAGTCTGTTATTTTCAGCAATATTGGCCCTGTGTTAACAAGAAATAAGAGGTTATATTAGGCCTGCCCTGGATGCTCTGATTTTCAGAACATGATCTTGAACTTGTCTTCTTTCTTTCTGCACTCAGGAAAATCCATTCCACACGACAATCTTATTGCTATCACTATCGCTATAACAATCAAGTGCAATAGCCCCTTGTGCTCCCAAGGCATTTGATTTAGTGAACACTTTATCACAGTCAATCACAGGCAATAACTTGATTAATTGGGATATCACTGTACATCATGGATAATTAGTATCCAATTTCCCAATGGTACAGTACTCATCCAACCCAAATGCCTGATCAAACCCATCCCCAAATCCCATCGATGAGAGTCCGTTTCCTCAGATCACTCCAAGCACCAATTCTGTGTCTATCGTTCAGAGTTCAGTCAGAAGGCAGAAACCACATCAGTAATTTGAGCAGGGAAAATTTAATAAAAAGTATTGTTAACTTATAAAAGGGGGTTAATGACCAAACCAGAAGTAGCAAATTCTGAAAGCAGCTACTGGATCTAGGGCTGAGGTAGAGTGAATTAGGGAGGAACTAAGAACTTAGAAGACCTCTCCACCCACTCACTCCCCCCCCCACCTCCCACTGCCCCGCCACTTACCTTAAAGCTGATTCAGACGTCTTTAGAGAAGGCGTGGCTGCCACAGGAACACACAATTTCCAGTGGAAAAGGAATTTGCCATGGGTACATAGGCCACAGCTGGTCCATAGGAATGACCTGCTGGGTAGTGGAGCAATCTGCTGGTGGACAGAGGCAGGCTAGACTGGTCTGCAAGGGCTAGTGAGATGAGCACTACTGTGTCTCCCACACACAGACCCACTGGCTCCTATGCTGGAAAATGAACACCAAAATGGGGAAGGAAGCCCCTTTATTCTGTCTTCTACTGACAAGGTCTCTATTGATATTGAGCCAACTGGCAAAAGATGTTTATAGAGTCAATCTCCAATATCACAAAGTGGGATAAAGAAGGATGGATTTGGAGCTGAGAGGTAATAAATTGGTAACTGGAACAGTTGTCAGTAAATTGGATGTATATTATTAATGGATAAAAAGGAGGCAGCTGGAGGTGAGTGAATGAGAAACAAGGTCTGAGGGCAGTGGGGTAGATAGACAGGGTCAGATAATGTAGGGCTTAATAGATCATAGTAAAAATGTTGGATTTTAATCCAAGTATGATGGGGAAAGCATTGGACAGTTTAGAGCAGGGGTGTGATGTGACCTGCTTTATTTAAAAGTAGTGGTCTGGTAATTATGTGAATACTTGAGTTTAGAGGGGCAAGAGTTGAGGCAAGGAAGGCTCTTGTCTACAGGGGGCCAACTAATTCACACTCCATCTTCTCTGGGCTATGCATTCTCTCCTGAGTGCTGACCAAATAACCAAATGGCTTAAGTTGGCTGGGGACAGACCTGTTTTTTTCCTGATGTTCCAGCCCCTCCTTACTCTCAAAAGTTTGAACATGGACAACATATTATGTGGTCACCCTAGTTCTGACATATCTTGAAGACTCTCTTTTTTCTGAAAAGTAGCCTGGAATTTCTAGGTTATTTGGCAGAATTTCTGGAGGTGATACGTGACCACAACCTCTTTGCTAAGTTTGGCGAATGCCCAAAGTGCAGGTCATTCCTCACGACCCTCTTCAAATACCTAAGAGTCCTCTCTCCACAGCTTTTTCCTCCTCTTGTCAAGTTCCAGCCTATTAGCTTAATCCCTGAGATAGAGTGTTGACATTCCTCTAACTTAGGCACCCTAGAGAGGACTAGGGGAAGATCCCACTGACACCATCCCTACTTTGAGGACCACCATACTCTCAAAAGAACTTGCAGAAGAAGTCTTTTCCAGTGTCCTGATGTTCAAGATGGCAGTCACACACAGAAGGTTAACCCGTCTTTTGTTTCTCGTGGACCTTAGAATGGAGGCCAGATCACCTGCCATCGCTGGTAGGTGAAATAGGATACACTTGTCTCATGGAACCTCTCACCCTTTTGCTTAAACCATTACCCTCTTACACCTTTAGCCATACTTCTCCTCTCTTCTCCATTCTTTCCAGTGCTGACAACCATTGTCCCCATTTCCAATCAAATCCTGCTCCGAAATTTTTTATTAATGTCCTCAGACTTTCAGTTCTTGATAGAATGTAATGGAATGATAGAAACTTAAAGCATTCTCTCTCCCAGGGATCTTTGCATTTTAACAGGAATCAAAACTGATACCAGTGGTTTCCAAAATTTGGTCTGAATAAGCAGCTTTTCTGAAATGCAGATGGGTTTCAACCCCAAGAATCTGGTAAAATAGTTCTGGGATAAGGCCCAAGAATCTGTGTTTTAATCTAGTATCTCAGATGACTTGTAGGTGATTCAGGGACCACACGCTGAGGATAATGCCTTAAGTAAAGAGAGGAGCCACTAAATGCTGGAATTGCATGTGTCAGTTGTGAGGGGTGAAGCCTTTATTGGGTATTAGGAATCATGCCACACCTGTTCATTGCATGCAAGTATATTAACTGTATTGTCTGATTCCAACATTGTGTCACATGGCATGTCAATGGCGCACCATTGCAACCTTTGGGCTAAAAGGTCAGAGGCAGGAAAAATATAGTACGAGGGAGTGTCATACAAGAGTACTGACTTTTTACTAGCAGTAATCTGCCCTACTAGTAACTGTGGTCCAATGAGGTATCGAATATTCTGACCAGATCAATAACCACAACTCTGGGAAAGAAGAAATGGTCAGAAGCAGACCTGATACAGGAACAAGGGGCTGAAGTCCCTCAAAAGGGGATCCAATGCTTCAGTGTGGCCCTGCACATATGATGGGTGACCTCCCCTTTGGTGACACTTCTCACGGTCAAGTGTAATTCCTGGCATTGACTATAACTTCAGTCTTTTTTCTGCCACTCAAGAAAACACATCAAAATGCAAGCAAGAGTAATTTCCTTATAAGAAAAGCCTTGAACATGTTCTGTTTGATTAAAAACGTCATTTACAAATTTTGGTGTCCACTGATCGTAAATGAGTGGTGACAAACGCTACCTCACCACGGACCGTGAACACTGATGGTTTGTGACTTTGGGCCAGGTCTGGTGGAGTACATGCTCCTGGGGCTGGGGCAGGCAGCAATCGCAGGATGAGGTCAGTTTTCAGCTCTGCGCTCCAGCCCTTCCATGCCTCTTTTTTCTCATACAATCAAAGACTCCAGGTTTCAGGGTCTAGGTGGTGTGGCAGGGTGGTGGGAAGCCTTAATGGAGATGGAGACAGTAGGCTGATGTCCTGTAATTCCTGGAATGGACTTGATCATAACGAGCAGTTCTTATAACTATATGCAGCGAAGACATGTATTTCTGGGATACTTCTTTTAATACTGGGGATTGTTCTGGGAGCTTTGTTGGAGTCAATTTGAGTTATAATAATAATAAGAGCAACAATAGAACCTTGCATTTGTATGGGCTTCAAAGCACTTTAATACACATTATCTTATCTTTCCCCTCCCTCCTTCCCATCTTCCTTCCCTCCCTGGCCACCTTTCCCTCCTCCCCCTTCATTCAGTATTGTACCTTTACAATTATTTGGGGAGCAGGCCTTCTATTTTTGAATTATCCTATTAATTCCTCCTATTCTGACTCCTGTCAACCTTTGGTCATTTCTCTATTAACTCTTTTGTGGCAAGGAAGATGTGGATGATGAGATTAATTGCCGAAATAGGTCAAGGATTATTACTGGATTCAAATTTCCCATGTTCTCCCCAGCCTTCTTCCCTATTGGGGAATCTGAGACAATTGAGATAATTGAGAGTCAAGTATATTTTTGTGACCTCTATGAAATAGGAGAAGAGAAGGGATATGGAAGAGGGAAGATGCAATTAAACCAGTGTAGACATTGTTAAGAAATTTATTTGCAATTCTTGTTTTTTGTTTTTGTCTTTTTTTGTTTAGTTTTTTAAATAACATCATTCCTTAGATAAAAATGCAATCTTACAGGAATATACATAGCGTCTCACACAGAGATGACCCTGAAGCTCTCTTTAAAAGGTTGTCCCTTCTAGATTCCCTGGCCTTTCCCAAGGGTGAGAAGGCGTGCAGGCAAAGCCTTGGACATGGAATTGTTTGACAATTACAAATTGTACAGCACTATTTACAACAGTAAGACTGTGAGGTCGTGGAGCCTGGAGGGGAAGGTGTGGGGGTGCAGGCATGGGAGGTGGTGGTGACAGGTGTCAGGATGACAACAGAGGCACTGTCCATCTTTCTACATCTGAGAACCAGCATCCGAGAGGTTGGGGGGGGGGGGCCCTGAATGTGAGCCTGAGCAGGAGGAAGTGATCAGAGGAGGGATGGAGGGATTTTATCTGGAGCCTCTTATGTGGAAGGAGGTTTTGCTTGATAGTTCTGGGGTATTGAAAGAAAACAGCAACATTACAAAATAATAGACATTTGGTCTTCAGCAGCTGGGGAGCTGCCACCACCCTATTTCTTAATGAACTTGTTTGTTTTGTGACAGGTTGTTTTCAGCTCCCATCATCACAGACCTTTATTCCTTCGGTGCCCATGGCCTAGAGCCGTGGGAAGGAACAGAAGCTCCTTCCAGGATGTTCTGGGAAAACTGCATGCGTTCCGGCAGCCAGCGGGGGTGGCGGTGCATAATTTGGTCAGGAAGTCAAGAGACAGATTCCAAGTTTGGGGCAGTGGGATGAAGCTGTGAGGTGTGACTGTGTGATGTGTGGGAGTGGAAAGGTGCCTATAGCATTTGAATCACTGAAGGTGCTTCCTGAAGGAGCCCTTTGGGCAGGACTGTTTGCCGACAACCATGTACTGTTGATTCTCAAGTCTGATTATTTTTCTTCTAGACTTTGCTGTAGCATCTCCACACTGGAAAGTCTTGGGGATGGTGTCATACAGCGACCTGCCTGCTTTTTTCCTACCATGACTCTACAAAAAAGAGCCTTCTCTTCTCTCTTCTCCTGGCTAAAGGCTCAGAAGAGACTTCACACAAGGGAGTGTAAAAATTCTAGCCCTCGGGTTCCCTTGGCTTAACCCCCTGTCTGCTCACCCCTTCTTCTCCAGTGCTCTGCTGTTGAACTTCAGCAGCTTGAGATGGTCAGAGCCAGAGTTCTCCAGGCCTTAACAGAACAATAACCATCATGTCCAGTTTTGAGTTTTCTCACACAGAAATTACTCCCTTTTAATACCTATGATCTCTTCCTCCAAGAGGTTTGCCTGATAATGACATTGGCAAAGCATCTTCTTATGTCTGCGGGGCACAAGTGATTTCCAGACAGCAGGCTGGCAGTAAATTTACAGCGCATGGCTGGTTAAGCATCATGTTATTCTTTTTGGCAACCTCAAACAAGCGAGTTTATTTGAATTCTTTAAATTGGGGTGTATGCTGGAAAAGAGGTTAAACTCTGATTTGAAGGGAGAGAATTTGGTTCTGTTGATGGTGACATTTCAAACTTTAATCACCTAGTCTTTGTCTAGTCTTACTTAGTATTAGAGACTTAGGGAATTTTCATGGAAAATCCCAATTCTGACTATGTTCATCATTGAATTGGCTTGTTAAGCTTCACATATTCAGTTACAATCTCTGGTTCTCTTTCAGAGACTGAGTAAAAGGCTTTTCTAATATCCTGGGAAGTGCACTTCACCTGCTGTGGATCAAACTTTTTCAAATCACGGGAGGAAAATGTCTTGATTTTAGTATTTTCTCAATGTTGATAAATAATATTTATTTCATAACAATAATGTGTTCAGATGATACTATTTCCAACCAAAGAACTTAGTCTGGTTCTCTCTCGGTTTTTCTCCACATAGTACTCATCCTTCTTGGAGGAGGACGAAATCATGTATCTAGGACTTCAACCCCAGCACTTGTCCCTTAAGGATACGTGTGCGCGTGTGTGTTTGCACTGGGTTCTAAGTGCCTAAGTGTCTCCCCAACAGTGTGGAAATCTGGCAGAACCCCATTTACCTGTTATATTGGTATCCGGCTCCACAAAGCAGTGTTTCATTGCTTTGAAATAAAAATAAATAAATAAATAAGATTAAATGCAGAAATGGCCTCACAAAGTCCCCATTTCAGAATCTGCACATGAGGGTCTTTTCAGCTCTCTGTCCTTCTTTGAGACCAGGGGGAAGAAGGGAAGACGGGGCGAGAGAACAGCCCAGGGCAAGAGGGAGGAGGCTCCACCCCTGACGACTGCAGACTTCTTCAGCCCTCACATCTCCCCCAAACGGTGCCTGAGAACCTCCCTGTGGGTGAGACAAGGGCTTCCCCACCTGTCTTCCTGCTGAAACCTGCTTTAGGTGGAACACTGGATAATCCTGAAGCAATTCTAAGAGGGGACACCGTGTGGCAGACACTCCTCCGTCTAGCCATACTTTGATTTGGCCGAGAGAACAATGCCAGATTGAAATTTTATTTTTCCTCTCTTCCAAAGTAGATCTTTGCAGCATCCGGCTCTCCCATGGTCATTGTAGGAGCAGTTAAGTCAGATCTTTCCACAAAACAGGAACAGACCCCCATTTCTTCCCCCCTCCCATTTCCCTTCCATGTTTGTCTGAGCTGAAATTTCTCTAGATCTTGTTAAAAACAAACAAACAAAAAAACAAAACAACAATTGGCTCAGCTTCTATCAGCAAAAGGCCCCCTCACACCCCCCCACCCCATGGCCTAAAGGGGTCCTCTTGAAGTCAGGCTGCCCTTTTTTGGGCTGTTGGCTAAACTTTCTCTAACTCCTAGAGTGATAATTCAATTCTTATAGGTCTCTAGGGATGGAGACATCATCCTCTTTCTTGGCAATATTTACGATTATGGTTTGATGAGGCTAAAACCCCTGCTCACCAGGGCTCTATCTCATGCCAAAATTAAGTTCCCAATGTACTTCTTTGCCTTTAGGAGTGATGGGAGTGTATCAACAGACGTCTGCAAAGCAACTGTCACCTTTGATGCCTTATAAACTCCCTGCTTTCAGGGTGCTCTTCTTTCTCAGAGTGATATTAACTTTGCTCTACTATCTTCTACTGAATGGTCAGGAGAAGTTCCAGAAGGAGAACAGTTATGAGAAACTGATGGGCAAATTCACTCTAGACAAACCTGAAATGTGGCACCAGGGAGAGAGAGGAGGACAGAAGAAAGAAGTAAGGAAGCTTTGCTTCCATGTCCTTGGGTTTCCCAGTTGTTGGGAAGCTTATCAAATTGAGAAGATGGGGAAGGGGGCTATAAATAAGTGAATTCTGATTCAAAGCTGGGAAAAATCCATGAATTAAGCCAAACCTAGGGAAAAGTCCCCCCTTTTGCCCTAAGACCAAAAGAACCTACCAGTAACAGAGAGAAAGGACACAGAATGGAGATCTTTCTGCTTAACACAGCCATGCACATGAATAATCAGTGACCAACACGTGGACATAAAAGAAGCAGGGCCAGTCGGAGGACAAATAACTGAACATATCTTCAAATCCTTTTGGTCTTCCCCAGCCATGGGGAGCTACTTTCCTCCTGTCACTTGGGGGTTGTTAGAAGGGCTAAAGAAGATTTGACAGTTATGTTTTACAAGATCCTGTGGAAAATTCTACTTGAGGTGGAGAGTGAACATCACTTATTATATGGTGGAGTGAGGTTCACTGATTTCCACACTGATTTTACCAGTCTGTCCGGATGATGGGAATCATATGGCATTTAACTTCACTAGTTAATCGTGAAGTCAGGTGAAGAAAGCCGTTCCTAGAGAGGGAACTGCCATCTGAATCTCCGTCGCTTGTTGATAGCTGTGTCACTGCTGGCACTGTTCTTGTAGAGTGCATGGAGGAAGGTTACTCAGGTCTTCTTGAGAATGCTGACCACAAGGAAGAAGGGAGCTTAAGGGCGAGAGTAGGGAAGCGCTAGGGGCCCATTGTTGAGTAGGACCCTGGGAGGAGCTGGTATGAGCCTAGCCTTGTAGCCCATGCCATTGGCCAATAAAACTTGGTGATGCAGATGAAAAGTTCAAAAAGAAAATAGGTGGCATGAAAAAGTTGAGTGTGTGTGTATGTAGGGTAAATTAACACTCCAAATTTCTAATGAGGTGCCAAAAATACAGCAAGAACCAGAAAGCACTAGTCTTAGCATCATAGCAGCAGAAGTTTTGGGAAACTGGACAAAGGATGACAAACTTAATTTCCACAAGACCTTGATGACACTGAAAAGGAGCCAAGAAGGTGTGGGTAGGTGGGGTTTGGAGAAACATGAAGAACCTCTTCTGTTTCTAGACTTTAAGCTAACTTAGGACTATCTGGCATGCCACTCCATTTCTTCCTGTGTTAGTTCTTGAAAGCACGACTCATCTTCACTGAGGAATGGATTTTTCTCTATTTTAATTTCTAGCTTGCTAAGGGCCAACGCCAAGAAAAGCAAAGGACTGGAAGAGACTGGGTGAATGTTGGGTCATACTTTCCCTAAACCAGTCCCTTTTTGTTGAAATACATTTGAAGGAAAGAGCACCAACTTGTGGATGGTTTAGGTAGATGTAAAGGGCATAAGAGATGTTCCCACAAAACCTGTTTCCACTCTCACTGTAGACTCCTGATGATTCCTGCCGTGTCCTGGTCCCCTCCGTGGCTGTCACGCATATGATAAGGATGAGTCTGGAGGAAATTCTGCTCCAGAGTGAGGAAAGGATGGAGAAATGAGTAAGACGGAGTTGACTTGATGGACAAAGATTTTATCAGGTTGCCTTCCTGTAGCCCCTACCGTCTGAGTTGGGGTACAGCAGTTGCCAGCAGTGAGTGTCCTCCTCCCTTCTAATGAATCTGTCTTTAATTTCATCCTCTTAGAGCACACTTTACTGAGGCAAGTTTGTGCTGTGGGAGTGAAGAGTCAGCCACTCTTCCATGGGAGATGCTCACGCCAGCCCAGTGCCTAAGGAGCTGTTCTCGGAGAAATACCAAATCAGAGAACCCAAGCAGAGTGGAAAGAGTGAAGACTGGAATAAAATATGTCTTGGTCTCCCAAAGCAAGATGTGTATGAATATACCTATTATACGATTTCATAAAAACTGAGGGAAATAAAAGCGAACACAAGATATGCAAAACAGTGATGTCCAAACCTGTTTGTGGATGGCAGAATAATGACTTACACTGGTGATACCTTTGCTCATTGTACAGATCAAAAGAAAAATCTCAAATCTTTCCCTTTTCCCCCAACCACACATAGCAAAGCACTTAAGAGTTCAAAGGTAAAGCTTGTCACACTCCAAATACAAAATGATTTACTTTACATGCAGCAAAATATACAAGAAGTGAATTCAAAAACAAACTTAATTCATTATATTCGCTTGGCACAATTGCAATTCAGTTTTAAAAAAATATTTGAAAAATACTGAAACTGACCTGAATTCAAGTATAACAGTTTCTTCAACAGAAACATTATCAATGCAATAAAACATTACACGGAATATATCGAAGCAGAACACCTTCTTGAGTTTTTTTTCCCTTAAATTTCTGTGTTTTTAAAATACAGTTTTAATGCCAACACAACTCACAATTGTATTTTTAAAATGAATATTATTGCATTGTTTTTGCATATCTTGTGGGACAGAAAATGCAAAGAGTTACTGATTCCCGTTTCAGAAGCAGAGACAGTGGTTTGTTTTTGCTTTCAAATGGCCCCAGATTCAGCTCTCCCCACGTTAAACCAGAAAGGGTACTCACTCGTGTACGTGGGCACACTACATGGGTGCATATACACACCAACATGTACACACAGTCGATACACTACATACACGCACAACACACACACATACACACAGACACTCTCACCCATACATGTTTCCTCTCTCTGGCACCCACCAACACACCCAGCATTAAAAGGAACCCAACTCAATCACCCATATGTGCAAGACCATATCAAGTGCATTGCCTATTACTTTTAAATTATAAAACCAAACCAAACCAAACCAAAAAGATTTGTTACTATCTAAGGAAATCATAACAAATTATTGGGCATACATAATGGCTGGTAAAACTCAACGGCTTCTACTGAACCCTCCGTGGAAAAAGGAAATCACGACCTTTCCGTTTAAATAATACCGTAAAACCAAACCCGATTTACATCGGCAAAAGTGAAAACTGTAAGGTGGGCGGCTACAAAACTTTGTAAACACTCTTCTTCCTCCCCTCCCCTTGGGGAAAAAAAAATTTTTTTTTTTAAACGAAAACTGCAACATGCTGTTAAAATTGTCAAACCACGAAAGAGCGCTCAACAGAAGCTCAGCACCACCTTGTTTCATCGAGAGCTGGTGCCCCCTTCCCTGGTGGGCCGTGCCAGCCCCTTCCCCGCGCTGATGGCTGGCGCAGCGGCCGGGCTGGAGCTCGGCGTGGCTTGTGCAGGCGAAGAGACCCTTGCTGGACTCGGGCCATGCGGCCCGGGCCGCCGCCGCCAACGCCGCTGCGGTGCCGGGGGTCTTGGTGAGAAGCCGCCCCGCTGCCGTGCTACACTCGGCCCTCGGCCCTCGGCTCCGGTCTCCCGACAGCTCCTGCCGCCTCTTGCCACTTCCTCCTCCCTCTCCGGGGTAGGGCTGCGATCCTCGCGGAAGTCACGCCCCCGTTTCATTCTCCAGATCCACAGGGCCCTGGCTCTATGGAGACAGTGAGGCTCATACAGAATATGTGCAAAATGATTTTTTTTTTTTTTTTTTTTTTTTACAAGCAAAGTTGAAAGACACCCGTTTGATATAGGGTCCTTTTGGTGAGGGCTACGGCAGGAAGCTGAGGTTCTCTTTCCTGCCCAAAGGCGGCTGTTGGTTCCTGGCGCAGGGCCTGAAATCCAAGGGGAGGGCAGGCGTCCGTGCTCTCCCTCTCCCTCTCCGAGTCTTCCCGCCGCCTCCTCACCTCTCCACCTCTGTGGACACAAACTGGGGTTGTTGCATCTCTTCTCCCTGAAAAGCTGACTTCTCCACACCACCCAACTCTGCGTCTTGTCCCGACAGAAATGAATGAAGACGCTGTTCCGGTTAACTCCAGGTCACGAGAACAGTGAGGCACTTCTGAAACGAACCCATTAGGAACATTGAAACAAATAAAAAAAAAAAAACAAAACCCAGCGTCTCCCGGTCCCTAGCTACTGCAGGCTGCTGACATACGCCCTGCTGTCCTGCAGCTCCTCGGCGCCCTGTGGACACTCCAGGGCCGGCACGCAGCTCTCGTCCTCGCCGCCCCCTGCTCGGTCCTGCCCTGGGTCCCTGCAGTTAACAAAAGGTAACAGGGTGCCGTTGGGGCTCTGCTGGGCGCCCCCGCTGAGGAGGTTGTCGGCCGCGCTCTCCATCTCCTCCAGGGTCATGGCGCAGGCGTCCGCCAGCTCCTGGGTTGTGACCTCGATAAACTTGGGATCTTGAGCAAAGTGCCCCAGTCCTTCTGAGATCAAGACCTGAAAAGGGAAGGGGTGGGCGGTCATGAAGAAGAACCAAAGAGGCAACTGATTACTGGGGCTCAGCACCTCTCCTTAGGGCCAGACTAAGGGGCTCCTGGGGGTAACGCCTGAGGTGCGCGTTTGCGTGTGCGGCCGTGCTTCCAAGGAAGGGCAGAGCCATGGGGCCGGGGGAGTTTGCGATGTGCAGGCAGGAGGAGAGATGTCTCGATTGGGCTGCTTGAATCCTGCCACTGAACGCAGAGACACTCAGCTCACAGAGGGTAGCAGGGCTCCCCCTGGGCTGTGTCACGGGAGATCTCCACCCGCCCCCTTCTTGCTGCTTGTCCCTGGCCTCCCCTCGCAGATGCCTCCCATGTTATTCTGCGCCAGGAAACTTCATTCTCCTTTGATGCAACTCTTAACTCCCGTCCTCTGCTCATTGCCAACCAGCTGCCTTTCTGGGGGTGAGAATCTTGGATTGTGATGTGTGCAAAACACCTTCCATGTACCTGGCTCGGTTTCTGCTAGGAAGGGCCAGTGGGTGATCCCCAAAAGCTCCCCCACCCCTCCTGCCAGCTGCTACGATGAGGGACTATCAGGTAAATCAGCTACAGGGCCAAGAGGGGAGGGGAATATTCTTCCCCCAGATATGTTTGTCTTCCTCCCCTTTCCCCATTATTCTTTAAATCCCTGCCCTTTGTTTTTCTTCATAGCATCTGCCCCTTCCTGACATGTTTTGTCCTCGTTTATTTATTGCCAGTTTCCCCTCCCCACAACGTGAGCTCATGAGAGTAGAGGGTCTGTTTGTTCTCAGTTGTGTCCCAATACCTAGGACTGTGCCTGCCCATGGTGGACACTCAGCAGGAGTTGTGAAATGAATAATGGCTAATCAAGGCCAAGTGAAGTGTCCTGGAGTTAGAAAGGACCTTAGAAGTCATCTGGTTCAATTCACCATCTCCTGCATGAACGCCTGACAGCCAGATGGGCCTCATCTCTGCTTGCATGCTCCCAGTGACAGGGGACTCACTACTTCTTAGAATAGTCCTTCTCACTCTGAAGTGTTCTGTGGGCTGAGATCTGGCCTGCCCACCAGGTTGGCCTGCTCCCTCCAATTCTGTATTCAATACTTCTGCCTGGACTGTAATCTCTTCCCAATCTCCTTCACAGCTTTGAGATGGCCTCTGAAGTCATCTCCTCTCCGGGATCAACTTCCCTCATTCCCTCGATTATGGCAATTCTCTGTGCCAACCTGGTCGTCCTCCTTTGGGTTTGTCCCAGTTTGTCAGAGGCCCTCTCAAATGTGGTGCCAGGACTGAACTTGATGCCTTGACCAGGGCAGTGTATGGTGGAACTGAAAGCTCCCTGGCTCTGGACTGGTGGTTTTCAACTCTGGCTGTGCTTTAGAATCATCCCAAGAGGTGTAAAAAAAAAAAAAAAATCCCAATTTAATTGGCCACAGGGTCCCAAAGCTCCCCAGGGGCTTCTAATGAGCAATTGGTCTTAATTCTGATATGTACAAATGCAGCCCAAGTTCACATTTGCACTTAGAGCATTCACAGCACAGTATAGGTCCAAGGCCTATACAATGGAACACATGGTCTTTCTTGGGGTTCATTTGCCTATGGCAAGAATATGTTGCTCAATATTTTCTTTCTCCTTCTGCATCAGGTCCAGCCCCAACAGAAGCCAATGACATCTTGTGCCATCATAATTTTCTGCAGGCCCTGAGAGAGAGGGTCTTTTGGGTCAAGAAATTTGGCATCTGATCTATTTGGGAATAAACTTGGTGCTCCCATCTCAATTCTGGAAGCAAAGTCTCTTTGCTGCCGGCCCTTTCCCTCCCCCATTGGCTGGGCAGCTTGGTCTCACATACCGCTTCCACCAGGCTGCTGGCACTGCCGTGGAACTGCCTGCCCCGGGCCCCAGTCTGGCTGGGCACAGTGAGGGACACAGGCCGGGCTCTCCGGATGGTGCTGCTAGCCCCACTGCAGCTGGCACTCTCCTCCAACCAGGAGGTGCAGGGGATGGATGGGAAGCTGCTGTTGAGTTTCTCGCTGGAGTCAGCCCCCTCCAGCCGCAGGGTGGGTATGGGCCGGGGTGGCCAGCCTCTGCTGCCGGGAGTGGCAGGGGGTGTGGCGCATGGCCTGGGGAACATGGTGGGGGAATGGCTTCTCTGCGGGAGGGGACTCAGTCCTGCCACCGCCAGTGCCTGTAGACACACAAGGAGCACATGTTACTAGGACAGACAAGCAGGTCTCTGCCTTCCAAGCAGCAATGGCTTTCCAGCTACTTCCACTTGCCTGGAGTTCACCCCACCATCGTTTTCATTCATCTGCATCCAACCCCCTTGAGACCTGGCGAAAGTTTCAACAACCCCAAAATATGTTTTGTCATCACCCCAGTTTCAAGTGATCTCTTTCTCCTCCAAACTCAGAGAGCTGTGGTTGAATGGAATCAAGATAATCTGGGTTTTAGTGCTGGTCTTATCTCCTATTAGCTGTGATTTCTCTTGGTCTTTGGTCTTCTATCAGTAGGAGAGAGAGAGAGAGAGAGAATGATGATGCCTGCATTATCTATAAAATATGAACACGATGACTTCCTTATCTGCCTTGTGAGGGTGCTGAGAGATTCCAGTGCCATGGGGTGTGTGAAAAAGTATACTGCATGTCATAAAAAGCTCAACAAAACCAGTATTTTGTCGTTTTAATTTTTAAAAGTCTTTAGGGCTATTAATAATGTTCTGCCAATGTCTAGCTCAGGTTCTCCTGAACCATTGTTTAAACCTTACACTGTTAGTGTAACTGAACAATTTCTATGTTCATCTTCTCTGCCCCCAAATATCCTTCAGCATCTTGAGGGCAGGGATTGTGTTCCACATCTTAGATGCCCTGATGACCTGCTCTGCAAGGTCAGCTGCCCTGATGGGATGTGTTCACGGATAGAGAGTGACCCTGTGGCATGGGACACTGTAGCTCTGAGAGGCGGAGAGAATAGGAACAGAGCTGCGTGGGTTGGAAGGTTGTAGAAAGGCTGCAGTAGACGAATCGAGAAGAGTTTCTTGCCTTTCAGAATGATGAGAATAGCACTGGTGAAATCAATTTCTAGAAGTCTTTAAAAATAGCACACATGATGCCCCACATTCTGCCATCCTCCCTGCTCATTGTTCTTGGTGGTCCCCAGAGCAGGGATTCATGGTTCCCTGGGGGCCTGCAGGAGTGTAAGGGGATAGTTTGAAAGCTATGCTCAATATTTCAGAAAGCACAATGGAAATCATATATATTTGGCAATGCCACACAAGATAAGCAAATAGGTTATTTCTTTGAGCTGAAATAATACCAACTTAGCTGAGTCACACTGCCCAGCTTATGCTCATTATAAGCTGTGACTGACAGTTGAATATCTTTGGGTATAAAAATCCCTTAAAGCCTGGGTCTGTGGTAAGGGAGTCAGGAGGTGAAAAGGTTGGGAAATTTTGGTTTAGGTCCTAGTTAGCCTAGTAATGACTGGTCTCATAGTCCCCACTAGTTCTAAGAGATCAAGAATATATTTGATACCAATGTGTTGGATTATACTGTCTCAGCTGGAGTCAGCTATGCCAAGATCTTTCATCTATTGAAGCTCCCTGGATTTGTTTTCCTTGGACATCCCTCTTCACTCCTGACCATGTTGCCTGCAAGCTCTTTGATTGTTTCTGTATTTCAGTGGAAGAAATTTTGTGGAGCTACATTCCCAGGTGTCTTCCAACTCTAGGTCTGACCATCATATCTGCCTGAGTGTGCTGCGGTGTAAGCCAACCTCTGAGGGGAGTGTGTGTGTGTGACATCAGTAGCACTATGAAAGGACAGTTCGCAGAACCGCAGAACCCTGGGGTGGCTAATCCTCCAGGATCACATGAGTTCCTTCACTCTTTCTTAGAACTTCACCTTGGGAAATGCTAGACCTTGTCAAGACTCTCACCTGAGGAGGAAGAGTGGGCATCCCTCCCAGGGGGACTGAAGGGACAGGGCTAGGATACAGCAGTGGGCTGAGAGTGTGATAACTGATTGGTGCCTTGGGGACTGTCCAGCCTGCTAAGTGGTGACCAGGGGTCTATCCAAAAGCATGTGCTGACCTGATGGTGAACCAGGTGCAGAGGCAGCACTGTCTTTTGAGAGATGTCCCCTCCTGGATTCTTCTGTCGCTTCAGACATTCCAGGTGGAAGGAGGCCCTTCGACCTGCAAAACCAGCCAAAGAACCAGGGTCAGAATGGCAAAAGAGGACACTGGTCTGAGATGACTCACATCCAGGGGCAGGTGGAAGGAGTCACATCAAAGGTCCAAGATACACCTCCTATTATCCTTTGCTTTGTCTCCAAGACATGTGATGTAGGGTATGTCCAAGTTGCATTCCAGCAAGCCCTGCCCCTGGAACTCCCTCTTGTCTCTCTGGAGACCAGCATGGGGTGGAGGGTATTAGAGGTAGGCCACCTCCGTTTCTTGTTTGTCCCTGAGCTCCTTAACCTGTGTCATCTCAGGGCTGACCACTGGATGGGTCTGGGGAGCACCGCGTGAGCGCTTACCTAGGGAGGCAGAGCGGAGGAAACCCCTCTTTGGAGATTGCCGGATGTCCCTCTTGTCCTCTGGGGGTGTCAGTTGTTGGTTTTCTTCATCCTGATAGGAGAGTCTGGAACAGAGAACTCTTGGGGCTTGTTCCTGGAGACCAGGAAACAAATACCCCCCAATCCGCCCACTTAGGGATGCTGCCATCTCAGAAGGCAGTTTGCTTTTTTCCTTCGCGAAGGGAACCATACCTGTACTTACATACGGGATCGGGGAGGGAGGAGCTGGAACTAGCCACCCTATGAAACTCTGCCCTATTTTCTGGCATTACAGATGTTTCCAGGCTTGCTTTTGTGGCCTTTCAGTTCATCCTACATAACTGTCTAGGATGAGCCAGGCATCTGACTGGAGGCAGAAGAGGCACTCTTGGGTCAAAGTTATTGAGAAAGTTGGGAAAAATTCTAGGTGCACAACGTTCTTTCAAGGAATGGCTGAGGCTCCTCTGCTGACATGGACCCATGCTATTTACTATGACTACTCCCACCTTCAGGCTGAACTTATCCTCCACCTCGATGTCTCCCTGCTCCAGCAACCCCTCCATTATCAACTGCACATGAGCAGTTGCCTGCAAAACACATACAACTCAGAGTAGCAGAGTATCTAGTCAATGGCTTCCAAGCCTTTTCTGACCATGGCTCACAGTAGAAATTTATTTTACATATTCCCAGAACACATAGACAGACATAACTGAGCTATACTTCATGAACACTGCTTACCCTTTATTACATTCATTATACTCCAATCATTTTTGTTTTTAGTCTGTTCTATTTCATTTAAAAATGTTGGTGCAACTAAACTGACTTCACAGTCCCTCACGGGTGCCCCCTGCAGCCTGCGGAGCACAGCTTTATCCCAACCCCTTCATTTTACCTATAAGGTCACTGATTCTGCCCCCAGTGCTAATCTGCAAGCTCCCTGAGAGCAGAGACCAGGCCACCTTGCTTTCTTAGAGCCCCCTTGCTCCTAGCACAGCAATTTCTAGCATCTGTGCAGGAAAGTTTGTAGAATGACACCTCTAACGTTCACGCCTCCAAGCCTTTGCTCTCATTTGCAACTTGGTAAACTGTCTTTATTATATTCTTTCCTGATTCACTCTTGAAAACCCAGCTGTTTGACCTAGTACTTGGTACCTGGAAAGGCCACCTTGCACCTCCACCATCCCTGAACACCTGTATCCCTTTGTCTGGACTGCTCCATCAGCAATTAGCTAGAAAAGTCCCAAGTTATCTTTCTCTCCTGAGCACTCCTTTAGCTTCCTAAATGGTATGTAAGCTCTCCTTGAGTGTGGAGAACAGTTTTTTTCATGACCTGGTAGAGTGCCTGGATGCCCCAAACCCTTAACAATTGCCAGAAAGGATCAGAGCATATGGTTTGCCTGATTTCCAGGATATGTGGCCATGTATTTATTTGAATTTTCTAAAAATCAATTTCTAGAATGCTATCTCTTATGGAACTTCAGTGGGCTTTATAGTCACTATATTTCATCGAGTCAGAAAAAGAGATGGTATATCATTCCCTCATTCCTAATATATACATTTTGCTGATGGGGAGGTTTCACTGACTTGGCAAGAGTCTTTCAACTACTCCTTCCATGGTTTTTCTCATTTATTGGATTCATCTTCCTATAGGGGATTTTCCTATAGGAAAATGCTAATTTTCCGACCTAGCTCTGCAGGGAAGAAAGCACAGAACTCTGGAAAGCCACACATGCTGGTCATGTTGAGGGCAGACCGAGGTCCCTGTCCCCCCACTTCTTGGTGGCCTGTGTCCCCCATAGCCTATTTGCCCAAGGTATGCTTTCCAGTCACACCCTTGTTTTCTTCCAAAGCCCAGGAAGCTGCTCCTTCCTTACCATAAGTGCTTTGAAGGAAGCCTCTAAAAAAAAATGTTTCTTACATCATTTTGATTGCAGCCTACAGTCAAAAATACATTTTACAATGAGACTCGGTACACACCCACATACATTGGCAATGAAGCAAATGTTTCCTTAGCGGTGCTTACATTTATGGCCCTTCACAATTTCTGATATTTTCTATTCTGTCTATTCTAGTCTATGCTAGACTGTTTTTTTTTTCTCATAACTGACTCAGTGGATGTCGCAACCTGCCGATAGGTCTGGGCCTACAGTTACACACCCCTGCTCTTTACACAGTTCAGCCCTGAGAAAAGCCTCAGCACGAGCTTTGCTAAC